>MU227351.1:539640-559746 GCA_018584345.1 Thuja plicata
TAATTTGTATCCTATTTGACCTTATATATATAACAAAGCTCAAATAGGATACAAATTAATGTAGTCTACCTTTAATAATTAACACCAACAATCAACTTCTAATGTGCATTTCTCTGATTTGAAATACATAGATGGTGTTGCCCTTATTTTAAATACATGCAAATATAAAGTCTTATTCAAGTCATATAGGGCATTGCCTTGATTTTAAATAGATGTAAATATAAATTTTATAGATTGTGTATAGAGTATGTGCACCCTTGACATTAGTGCATCATCATCAATACTATTGAGAAAGGCAAGTTATGGGCAAGTTGTCCATCTTCCACAATACTAATATGTTTTATATATAACCTTATAGCACCTTTAGATTTGATTTGGAAGCCCCATTGACATCATCAATGACATATGACTTTTCCTCAACCCATGTACCTGCACATTTTGATTGTCATTTGAGACCCAAATTTGTATTGAAATTTTATTTAGAACATATTTTATCTTTTTCTCCAATTTCATTTCACTATAAAATACGATGGTCAGTGAAAGATAATACACCAAGAAGCAGGTAGAAATAAATTGGCTGAGTTGTCCCAAACATTCACCATCCAAACTATTCATTGCACCTAACGTCAAAAAGTATAAAACCAATATTAGATTGGAAAAAAAAAATCAAACATATGGGAATACATAAGGAAGATGAAAGTGGAATGTTTTTGAAATACATCTTGTTCAAATTTTTAACAAATTTTTTTAAAAAATTGTGATCTCTTTCTTCTAATTTGTATGCATCATTACTAGCATCATAAGATAAGTTGGTTGTTGTTATGACATATTCAAGTTCCAAGAAAGCATGATTTTCCAAATCATACTTGTACATGAGTTGCCCCTTTTTTCTATTGTACCAACATAATTGAAGCTTGATGCCTTCTAGCATATCCAAAAGGTCAATTCCATTATGGTAATCAAACACCCTATCACCATCCTTCCTTTGTATTCCTTGAACCCTTCCAATGTATTAGGTTCCACGAGAAACACCTTGTGTTGTACTTTGACAAACACCTTTTCTTGTAGTATGTTTAGTTGGAGGTATTGAATTTCTCTCAAACAACACCCTGCAATCTGATCCAATATCAAAGTTAACTGAAACACCCTTTTGTGGGGCCCCCTCATCTCGTCAAAAGTAGACCCCATTCCTAACTTTAGTCAACCTATCATTGGATGTTGTTATATTTCCATTCAACTAACTAACCAAACAAGCTTTTAACATATCCTTACCATCAAGGTCTACCACTGGTTTTACAATTTTATTTACATTTCTATCAATGGAATCTAAAATTTCATCCAACTCATGCCTTCACCCACTTTCCATTATTTTAAATTCACTGTCATTGTGTGCCACTAAAGACATAGATTGGAATATAGAGTTGGAATGAGTTGGAATGAGTTGGAGAGTCATCAACTACTTCATCCACAATTTGGAATGTTGGATAATTTTGGTCCTCTATCCATGGTTTAACCCACCAAGAAGATTGTGTGGGATTCTCTGGTCACATACAAAGAGTTGATAAAATGTCTTGTGCATCCTTCAATCCTATATTGAGGGCTTCTATAATTTTATCGTTTATAAATATTGAATCATATTCTAATAATACGTTAACATTTTGTATCCTTTCTTGTTGCAATCTATTCTAGACACTTTCTTTATTCTTATGATATTTATTAAAATGAATCCCCTGGGGATTTGGTTCTTCTACTACAACTCTATTAATGGTTTCAATGGAATGAAGCAAGTCGCTAAAATCGTAGGCCCTTTTTGCTCCAACCATCCCACCAACTTTTCTAAATAATTTCTCACATGCATCTTGTTGTTTTTTGTGCTTGTTTAACCATGGGCAATGAGTTTCCCTCCCAACCATAGACAATACCTGATTGTCTCCCCTGAGCACTCCTCTTCTTCTAATTCGATCTATTGTAGGATTGTGTGTATTCAATATCCAAGAGAGGAAGATTTAATCTTCCTTTATACTTATTGGTTGTGCCCCTTCACTAAGGGATGCCACTCTTCCAAGTTGGCCCATTAATTAGATAAATGTCTCATATAAATAATTATATAATTAATATTATCAGTAATTATATTATCAATATAATTATATTATCATAATACTTATATTAGCAATATAATTATATTATCACAACCTTTATGTTATCTATGTCATGCTAAAGGAATCTAACCATAGCTACAATAACATTTACACTCCCTCTTAGCTAGGGAGGAATCATTCTCGATATCTGAGTTATGTAGTGATATCCACCATGGATACTCCCAAAGGGTGGGTCCATCACGACTAATCCCATGAATGGAAATAAAAATGAACACAAGTTCTCATCACAAAATCACTCTACGTGATATCATCATCTCATCATTACGTTCACCATGGATACTCCCAAAGGGTGAATAAACACAAGTTCTAAATCATAGAGTCTCTCATATGACATCCACCATGGCTACTCCTAGAGGGTGGATCCACCATGGCTACTCCCAGAGGGTAGAATAAGGGCTTTCACCTCAAACTTATCTCTCAAAAATAAGAATGAATTAACAAGGGCTTGCACCTCAAACTTCTCTCTCACAAATAAAAATGCATTAACAAGGGCTTTCACCTCAAACTTCTCTTTCATGCAAAAGAATGCATTAACAAGGGCTTGCTCCTCAAACTTCTCTCTCACAAAGAATAATGCATTTACAAGGGCTTGCACCTAAAAATTCTCTCTCAGAGAGAAGAGTGCATTGAAGTACATATCTAGAAATCACTGATGTTGAGACTCCCTCTCAACAAGGGTTTCATTCTCCACAATTCCAAGCTTCTCTTGAAAATTCACAAACTTTACTCTGGCAAGGGGCTTGATGAGAATATCAGCCATCTGGTCATCAATGCTAATGTACCTCAACTGAATAACATTCCTTTGCACCATATCTCTAATATAGTTATATTTGATCTCCACATGCTTTGACCTATCATGAAATACAAGGTTGGAATACCAAACTCACCAAGTGTCCATCTATCCAGGAATATCATGACCTAGGTGTCGGCATAAAGGCCTTCCAATCTACACACATGGAACTCCATCCCATGAATCATAGTCCTCTGACTAATACAATTTCTTGATCACTAGAGAAACCATCTCGACATGGTCTACTCCCTCCAAACTAATATGACCAAGATCCTTGGAAGTCAACTGAAGTAGATCCTCTAGTTTCTCCCTCTTTCAAAGAAGCATACCCTTCTCACATGGTCCCAATAATGGAAGATATCTTTCTCCAAGAGGCTCTCATCATCTGGCATGATCCACATATGACTGAATGTGCTAGATCCAATACCACCTTGGTCCTCCTATCATAATATCGAGCCCTAGAGCACATAGAAATATGACCATTTTGAAACTAGAACAAACTTCCTTCGTAGTTCGATCCCTCTCACTGGGAGAGCCCTCTTGTCTCAAATTTTCTTTGTGATCCTTGATGCTTCCATCACCTGCACAAATGCCTTAGAAACATTCTTAATGCATCCTACTTCTTTTCCTACAAAACCTATCCCCAAGGACCAAGGAAACTAACTCTGGTCCTACAACAAGCAAATAAAAGTAATACTCAAGAGATAATCATAAAAAATACTTATCTCATTATTCAGGAAAAACACTCATCAACATCCTTCCTAATACAAGTTGCTCCAATGGTCCTGTCACTCGGTTATGAAAGGCCCACATGATGTCAAAAGCCTTCATAAAACCAAGTTAGCACAAAAATACTCCAACATATACGAGTGTTGATGCCTTAAAACTAAGGCAAGCAAGGCAACTAAAAGAACTAGCTAGGCCTTGGGTTCTTTCTCACAACAACTTAAGATTGGTCCCCTTACTTCAGGCTATGAGAATAGCCTTTGATGAAAACAATCAACATTGCACAACCATTCACACATGAAATCAACCAAATACCTTGCTATAAATCCTCTGCGACAGCCAGGAATGACAACCCCAGTAAGAACAAGAATCTCGTGGTGACAATATAATTATAATTTGAAGGATACTTGGAATGGTAGGAATGAAACCAAGTCTAGGAACAATACTCTCAATCTCTGAAGAAGGACATGTCCCATGTCCTTTCATATTCTTCATCCTTCATAATCACATCATCCTATAGGTTGCTTCCTTAATCGCAACCATTCATTATTAATAATCACTGGTTACTTAGTATAACCCTATTTGGATATCGATTTATGAATTTATCAATACAATTGCTTAGCGAACAACTTGTGTAAGAGATCTTTCAATTCTCAATGGAGATCTTCCACAAATAATGATATGAGTGGCAAACATGATTCTCATAGTTTGTTTCAAAAAACTCGATAGATTGTAATGACATGCACATTGATCTTCTATATAACTTGGCCATTAACTCGATCAATGAACGATAGGGGCCTTGACTATAATCTCCAGCGAA
The DNA here is from genome assembly GCA_018584345.1 of Thuja plicata. NCBI lineage: Eukaryota > Viridiplantae > Streptophyta > Pinopsida > Cupressales > Cupressaceae > Thuja > Thuja plicata. The sequence goes on from MU227351.1 coordinate 544,136, forward strand.
CTACAAGAACTCTATATCCTCATGAGCACTATGTTGCCAATATAAATAAATAGTGTGATATGAAAACTTAATGGAGTTTGATGGATTAATCACAATCAATAATTTTTCAATGTATAGACTCATATCATAGGAGAATCAAAAATTTTATCGTCGGGAATGACATATCAAACTCAATGATTTCCTTTATTTCATTAAATATTTATTATGCCCAATTTATATATATCGATGTGTGTAGAAGGAAACATGTGCAATGTCTTCGTTCATGGAAAATGAATGATATACCATTCCCAGCTATGTTGGCCAATAACAATGCTCTGTTTCAATTATTAATTCAAATATCTCTAGGTTTTGCTCCCATATGTCAATGTTAGAAGTTGTGGTGTCTTCGATAATAATCACTATGATCTCATGAAAATGTAAAACTTTCTAAATGTCTTCCATATCCTATGCGATAGGAGAGACTACCTCCACGACTTACACCATAAATATCTATGGATAAATTGACCAATAGGAATGCAAAAATAAATTAAGACTTTAGCTTCTATTAATTTCCTCCAGCTAAAAAACCATTCAGAATCACATTCAAGGATTCCATCTTATCACTTAAAGAGTAGGCATAGGAAATGAACCTGCTATTATACCATGTTGTTTTTGGTGTTCGTTTAACCACAAACAATGATTTTCCCTCCCAACCATAGACAATACTCGATTGTCTCCCCTGAGCATTCCTTTTCTTCTAATTCGGTCTGTTGTAGGATTATGTGTATTCAATATCCAAGAGATGAATATTTAATCTTCCTTTATACTTATCGGTGGTGCCCCTTCACCAAGGGACACCACTCTTCCAAGTTGGCCCCATTAATTATATAAATGTCTTATATAATTAATTATATATATTAATTAATTATATAATTAATATTATCAATAATTATATTATCACAATAATTATATCATCACAATAATTATACTATCACAACCTTTATGTTATCTATGTTGGCCTGAAGGAATCTGACCATAGCTACAATAACATTAACACATATGACCTAGTTAAGTGCAAAAAACATGGCAAGTGAGAGTATTGATCTCGAAATAATCTCAACAACAAAACTACAAAGTGGCAAGAAATGTTTACATCTTGATATGCCTCTCTGCTAATGAAATTTATGTTGACACTATTATTTTTGTTGACACTATTCTTTTCATAGCCAATATAACCATAGCATGAAGAAATGATAAACTCGTGAAGCATTTCACTCTTTCCCAAAGAGTCAAACTCTGAGACATAAAATGTCAATGTAGTCAACAACAATCATTATATATGTCTATGTGCCTAGTGTCCTCTCTACCCTTCCACTAGATGTACTTCTCATCTCTTTCAAACACCTTTGAACATGTCTCGAAGCAATAAATTGTGTCAAACCCCAATTTTCTCGATCTATCCTCTCTATATATTAACATTTAAGCTTGTGATCATCCACTTTAAAAGTGTTATAAATCATCCTAACATGATTTACTTATCAACTGTTCTCCTAAAATCAAATCTCAAAGGTCACTAAATAAAGGATTCACTAGCTTTTTGCCATTAGGGATGTAGTCCCAGTCATGCAATCCTGTTACATGACAACCATTGTACAACCCACTTAGTCTCCACCCTTATCAAGTAATTTTATATCAAATACCTTTGTTGAATAATAGTCCATCAAAATAAGTTGTCTTCTTATACTATCTCCATTTGAGGAATGACCAACAATAGGTTCCAAAAAATTAATTTTCATGTGTCTCTTCCATAAAAAATAAAACAATTCCCATTGTCAATGAACAAAATTTGTATTGAACCAGTTGCATGTTGGATGAGCAACCACAACCAAATAAGGAATCTTTTCATGTAAAGGGTTTGTAATAATAACACGTGCATAGTGCCCAATAACATTATTCTTAAAAGATCTATTATGATATCATAGCCTGGAACTCTCTCACCAACTATAACCAAGAAATGTGATTGACATTGATTTTATTCTTTACTACCACAAAAACCCTCCAATGTATCACTTTTTTGTACCCACCTAACATATTTTTCACAACAGTTTCATCTTCAGCAAGGTACACAGGATTGGGCCATCAATACCATGTTTAATTTTATTAGAAGCATGCACTTTTCTTATTGACTCAAAAATGTACATGTGCTCCCCTAGGATGTATGCTAATGACTTTCTAACTTGCCTCAAAGTTGTAGAAATTGAAGGACCGCCCAAATTAAAGCTAATAAAGCTATGTAATCCAAGACCTCACTATAACTTGATCATCTCATAGAGGGATTTAGTGGATGTATTACACCTTCTCCCTACCTTTGGATGCATCAAGTTGTGAAATATATCCTTTAAAAAATCCCAAACTACATATTTACCTTGTTTATGTGCCCCAAAGACGTCCTTGCAAAACCTAAAGAAATCCTTCCTTTTTTTCAATTCAAAGCACTTATCCTTTAGGGATCTTATTCTAATAGAGAGTATAGAAACCTTTGTCTTTTCCCACCAAAGAGCTCACATTGTTGATCTTTGGATAGAATTTGAAACCTTGTCAGTTATTCTGAGTCAAATAGTCTAGTCTTCTCCCTCTCCCAGTATCCCTCCCATGTCTTTTATTGGCACACCTTGATTCATGATATAAAATAATCCTAAAGTCATCACATTATGGAATCATCTTACAAAAGCTACATGTCAATGATTCGAATGGGATCCATGTCTCATAATCACTCTTGCAATGAATATGCCTATATGTGCAATCAATACGATATTCATTACCCTCATAACATAACATCATTTGGATATGCTTCTCTATGGCCCATAATTTTCCACCCATTTGATCATCCATTAGGAATCTTGTGTCTAATCTCTCCCTATTTCTATTAATATGGGAATACTTGTACCCCCAACATTGCAACATCAATGACAATGTATGACCTTTAATAAGATGATAAAACAAATAATTAAGCTTATTAAAATTTCTCTCTACAATTGTTCTTACTCACCTTGATGATGGTTCACAGAGTGTAATCCAAAATGTCGATGCAATTTTTTTACATAGTTTAATCCATAAAACAAGCAAGAAAAACAAATAATGTACAAATTTCAACATATCATATTCAAAATAAAGTCAAACTTCTATAGTTAACACGCCTAAAGTAGAAGGACCTACACTTGTAAAACCCCTATGTAATCCAAATGGTGATGATGGGAACAAGAACCTAGTCAAAATTTGTTGGGACTTATCATTGGTAGGCTTCTTGGGTCTCTCGGTTGTGCCACTCCTTAAAACAAATGTATCATGTGAAGCCTCATCTGTAGTAGTGATGTGTTTCTTTGATCTCATGTGTTCATTTAGATAACTAACAATATTACCACTAGTCACTCTTACTTTTGTCTTATCCTCGTAGCCTTCAAGTGTTGCTTCCACCACCTTGAAAAAATTAGGCTCTTGTGTCTTGTTAAAAACATCTAGAATCTTAATTTCTTGATCAATCTCGAATCAATCTCTAACCATTGTTGTCTCTTTCTGTATGGTACTTGAATGATTTTCACCATTTTATTCCATTAAAATATGACGTTGATGGGACATTGTTTTCATATAACTATTTATGAAGTTATAAACTATTTTCTCTGCCATGGATACTTCCCCTATTCCATAATCAATGCCACAAATTTCACAACAAATATTTATTTTAGATTCTTCCTTTTTTCAATATACTTTGAGAGTAAGTTTCTCCTCAACAAAATCTTCTATTAAACTATTCACATTTTGATTCCAAGAAGCCAATACATTAGGATCAACAAATATGCCTTGTTTCACTGACTCAGACCCATCTCCAACTCTTGGTTGTTTATGCATAACTTCCTTCACACTCTCTCTATTGTTTTGAGGGTTTAGTGTACTTTCCACTATATTTGACTCCAAATCAACATCCATTGTGTCATATTTCCTCTTATTGCCTATTTTAGCTTTCCTTTTTGGTTCTTGCTTTATATTTTAAGGATGTCCAAGCCCACTGATAAAATAAAATGGATATTCAACGAGTTCATCATCCACAATTTCATGACGAATGTCAACAAGTGTACAACCTTTTGACAAATGATTATGCCATCTACAAAATTTTCTTCACCGGTGACAACTACCTATTATGTATCCACCACTGGATCCATCTGCATTTCAATCCACATGTACTTATATATTGGTTAAATAATAGATAAAGTTATAATGAAGAATTCAAAATTCTAGTTATAATATTGTTATGAAATTATGTATATGTTCATATTGGTGAATCCATAATTAAATAAAAAATGAAAGTCAAATTTACACATTCAAGTCGTGTGTAGGTCACTTCAACCTGGGAATAGATAAAGCTAACAAAAAAGTGGTCAGTGATAATCCTAAAGTATGGCTTGAATTGGGTAAGATAATCAAGGAAGACAGAGAAAGTACCCCCATATAGAGAACATGTGGGCATTGGTTAAAGAAAGACAGAAAGAGGACTATTAGGGAAGGGAAAAAATGATATTTTTTGAAAAAATGGGAAAGCTCCCATATGTTATTGTGGATTACTCTCCACATATCTAGACTATGCTTTGGAAATGTAAAGCATAGTTATACGAGCTAGACAAATTCTAATATGGTTTCAACCTAAGATCTAATTTATAATATATTGTTGTTACTAGTGGAAAATAAACAGATTATGCAAATATTTGTTCCCTATTTTTATGGGAAGGAGGAGACTCAAAATTCCCTAATTAAAGAGGAGATAAGAGAGGGTTTATGTCTATAAAAGGAGGGGGAATGCAGAGTTTTATATCAAATGGAAACAATTTATTGTGAGTTTATTGACGGAGAAGTATGACAAGAAATGTTCACTTCAGTGTATATTGCAGTTGTGGGGAGAACATCATTGATAGTTAGTTGGGAATGGTGTTCAAGCTACAAGATGAATCACTATTGACTATGATCAGTCAATTCATTGGGCCAATTTCATCCAGTCACTACCACAATGGAGCCTTATTGGAAAAAATATTTACCACAGTGGGCTGAAGCATGTTAGCAAGCTTCAAGGATGGAAAATGCATTACTGTGTGATGAATATAAATATGTTGTTATATTGCCCATGAATATAAACCATAAAAATGAATTATTCTTGGAGTTTTTGATGCTGAAGCTATGACCAAGAAGAAGAAAATTTCTCAAGCTCTGACTCTGTTTTGCGAAAGACTGGCCGATTTGGACATTACTCTGTTTGTCAACTTTGTGGTAAACAATGATGATTTTTTCTCTACTTCTCAGTTTGAGATGATCAATGTATTGACTGATGTTGATGTATTAGATAATCATCTTGTAAGGGAGCTACCCCCATTGGTAGTTACTTATCTATAATTTTTTTTACCCAAATCCTCATCAATAATGGATAATCTTCCTTCTAAAACACCTTTGAATGCATTGCAAATAATAGAAACAATCCATGATCTCTTTTAGTAGTCATATTTCTTTGAAGTTGTAAGTGATTTTGTTTACCCTGTACTCCTACAATGTGTATTTGATTCTAGGAAGTTTTCTCGTGGGAATGTGGGATAACATATTATGTAATAGAAGGGTTGATCCCTCTTTCTCTCATGATTCATTGTTAGATGGTGGTGATGCTCATGGGAATGTGGGATGAAGTTCAAAGCATTAGATGATATCACCCTGCATCCCCTCAGGATGGGTGACTATAGGATAAAAAGTGATGAGGGAATGCATAGTATGTGTTAAGTAAATGTTGGAAGTATCTCACGGTCCCTCGTGATTGCAAAGAATATTAAGGATAAGGTCAAGGGCATGCATGATAAGAAGAAATGGTGTAAAATGCATCCTGCATCACCTCACCCGATGATGTGTTTCAAGAGATGGAGGCATAGGAATCCTGGATGTAGACATGCTTAAGGAAAATGTCACCCCACATTCTCTTGCAACGAGGCAATGAGTCACTATAAGGTGAAATACTCCAAGGGATTACGAGGTAAGAAAGAATGAAGTATGAAATGCCTCCTGCATTCCCTCATAATGTCAAGAAAATGAATGAAAAGTGCTAAGGGATTATAGGATGTGAAGATGTTGTGAAGAGGAGATATCCCACCTTCCCTTGGATCATTTATTGATTCCAAAAAATAGATCGAGGGGTTGTGGGGTGTTAAGACGATAAATGAGAAGAATCCTAGTATATCACATTCTCTCATTAGATTAGATGAAGAGTGAAGCTAAAAATGAGAATATTTTCTATTACTGACTTGTAGTTCAAAGGAGAGAAGGTGAATATTTTGTAGTTACAACTATAGAATGGGCAAGTCGATGGAATTTTCTTTTGATATTGTTCTAAGTTCAATAAATTAGTTTTTTTACAAAAAGGGGGAAATCAAGCAGTTCAAGAGAAAAATAAGGATCATACCAGTTGAAGGGGAGAATATTTTTCAATCTGGGGAGAGGAGAATGACTGTGCAAATGGGAAATCAAAATCTAGTGGTGAAAAATCCACGTATTGAAGATAATGTATAGCATAATAGTTGTCTTACATTGCATAAGGAAAAAAGTTACATATCAAAATGAGTGTGTTACAGATTCTATCAGGGTATACATATAGATATGTACATATGCATCATAGCTTGAATGATATGAAGGGCTGGGGTTTTGAGATTTAATATGAAAATGAAGTTAAAAAGGAACATAAATAATGTTGTGCACATGTAATTAAAATCTATGCCTGGCTCCCGAGACTATAAATCTTGATAATGTCTTGAATTTGTAGGTTTCCTTTTGGTTTCCTTCCACTTCACTACTTAGCCACTTCCCAGGGAAATTGCTTTTGTTTTCAAATTTTGGAATATCAAAATGGTTTTTCCACTTTGCTGCTTAGCTATTTCCCATGGAAGGTGTTTTCAAATTTCAAAATATCAAAATAGTTTTTCCTACTACTTTTATGTGCTCATGAAAATTTTCAAATAAAAAATACCTTATGATATTCATATTCCTTTGTTAAATTTATAAAGCCCTGGTTTTCCTATTATATTCACAAATATATTGCATTAGATTTTTGGGATATTAAACGCCCCAATATGAACGCACGTGGTAATGTATTGCCTACTGGGTGAAGCCCCCATAAACTCATGAAACCCCTATTGTTGTATAAGTACCAAGATGATGCAAATGTACCCACATTTACCTTGTGAATCACCACCTTTCAATCGAGTGCCACCTACATTTATGACTTGATCATCCTTGAGTTGGAAATTCTGACTTATGGACGACACCATAAATAACCTACTTGCTTATATAATGATGGTCCAAAAAACTATTTGGTGGCATTTTAAATTTAAAATTCAAATTTTAAATAGTAGGATGGGGGGATTTACAATTCTAGAATTTGAGTCCTCTTAAATTGTCAAAATAGCCCCCCATATTTTGAAGGGAAACCACACATTTTGATAATGTATTTGCAACGTGATTACCTTCCCGAATAATGTGTAATTTAAAAGTTTTTGAAGTGCCCCAGTTTCTACCTAATGATGTGTACGATCTTTTCAATCTTCCAAGCATGAATTTTACCTTCCAAAAATAGAATTGACAATGACTTAAGAGTCCCCTTCTAGATGTAATTATTCCACAATAATCCTCTGAGCCAGCTCAGTCACCAGTAATGTTTCCCTTGTTCCAACATCATTGTTAATTCCATCCTCCAACTTACTAGTGGCCAACACCAAGATATTAGCCTTCATATCTCTTGCCGCACACTTAGCGTCTGAGGGCCCCAGATTCCCTTTGGACACATCATCAAAATTGACTTTAATTCAACCTATTTCTAGCTTCTCTCATTTCACCTTGTCCCTGCCACCATCCTTAGGATTAAATCTTGAAAGCCCATAAGAAAGAGACTTCTAGTTGTTTCTTGGCTAGATGGTGTTTCTTGGGTTTATGTTCAAAACTATTATTTTGTTATGAGATTAGGGCCCTTTCCTTGCTTATACAATAAAATAAAAAAAATCTCTCTCTTGCCAATAACAAGCAGTTACTATTACATCTGAGTTTGGCACACCATTTCACAACAATGGATGACCAAGCACACATAAATTCATTTCAAATAACTCTATTAAAAAATATTGTGAAACACTCATGCAAATAAAAAACTTCATACATGTTATTCCATGATCATTTGCTAACTGACAAACAAAAGAACGTTGGAAAAATTTATCCGATCACTACAATCAACATTTGAGGTAATCATTAAATTTAAAAATTTACAATTAAACCAAAAATCCCTTCAAATAATAATATTTTAACATATGTTGCAGGTGGATGGAACTCTAAAAGTGGCTAGCACACTATCTAATCTATTTCACATGTATTTTGTCCAAAATGCAATTACAAATTTGACAACTATGACACAATTGAAGGGACAACTAATCACTGTGTTAGATGTAATGAATAAGTTAGTTATATCTACTCTTTATATCTCAAACCATTCTAATAGTTGACAACAAACAAACAATACATTGTTCTATTGACAAATCTATGATTCAATTATTGTTGCCTAGTCTACAAAATGTTAGAAATGAAGACTACATTGAAGACAAACCATGAAGCATTTTCATATTGTCTGACTTCTTAGTAATGACATTTCACATTAAATTAGAACAATGTTATTATCAATACCAATTCCATGCAACAATAATCATAACATCAAACAAAAAGGTATATAAGGTACTTTCTATTGATCTAATTTATTACTTATATGTTTCTTTTTTTTACAATTGCCTACATAATCAAATTATGTTTTATGACAACTACCTAGACAATAAATTTGTAGGAAGAAAGTGGAAAACATACAAAACCAATGATGGATCTCTAAAAATTTTGCTGCCACTATTTCTTATGTCAAACAACATGATATGAATTCAACATTTGTGCTCACAATTTGTTATCAAATGAGCTATACACTTCAATTGCACAATTACTTATCCAAATTTGCTTCATTTTCCATTGTTATAACATTTGACATATTCATATATTGTTTACTCATGCTTATATATGTTGTCATTAGTTCAAGTTTCGTAGATTTACACAATGATTTGTACAAACTTTCAATTTCCATGCTTCTCTTCGTGGATTGCTAAAAACATCTTATTTCTTCATTATGTTTTTTGTCTTCAATATTTTCTTAAAACTTATAGTATTATGTTCACTAAGTGTCTTAATATCATTCACTATATTTGGCAATCTATTTCACTACTGTCTCTATGATTGATTTTAGTAACTTGAATGTTCATGATCTTTGAATAAATTTGTATTTTGCATGTACTCAATAATTTACTATTATATTAATATTTTGTCTATTAAACAACTACCAAGAGAATATTTTAATAGACATCGTAACACCCAATTACATATGCAATAATAACACATAAGATCAACTATATCAACGATAAGAACTTGACTCTATCACACGATCTTGTTTGAGATGTTAGCATTCCTCTATGTGAGTATGATAACTTTTAATGTTGTACACTTTAGAATAAAACATTCTCTAATCATATATGAAAACATGTATATGAAGAGGACATTTTTTTTTAATATTTCAAATATATCCTTCAACCTTTGCTTGATTTAATCTAAGTTTCTGTCACCTTCATGTATTAAAATATGATCTCTATTGTTGATGTGGTTGAATGAATGAATGAAAGGTTTTGATAACATCCTCAAGGTCGAAGCAGCCTATGGGACCCATGACATATCACACACTCTAGAATAGGGTGCCAAAATCTTAAACAATTTGCAACTTCCTCTTTAAATTTGCCCTTCGGTAGTGAATTTTGATCATGAGGTTTGTTGTTTTGTCTAGATGTGTTTCTTCAAATAGAGTATTCAAATTTTCCACTTCTAAAATATCCATATAGCTAGAACAAATATCATTCTATGTTAGGCACTCCATGATAAAATGTTGCTTTGTCCCTACCACTCCCATTTGCAAAATAGACATATTCTCTTTTCACATTCTTCCTTAAATTTGTCTTATCATTATTATAAAATCAAGTTAAAATAAATCATGTTAGAAATCAATCCAACCAAAATAACCAATTGATCCACTTAAAACCTAATTCAAAAACTTCAATCATTACTTTTTTTTATCATCATCATCCAACCACGGTGTTCATGATTATCTCTTCTTCAAAGCATCATTTCTCCTCACAATTTCAACAATTTTTCAGTGTAACCTCGGGACGTGTCCCCAACTTGATTTTCCCTATCCCAATACTAGGGATGTTTCTGAGACTTGGGGGCAACCAAGGGACGTCTCCCGACATCCTTGATTTTTAAAAAATGATAGGGGACATCCCAGAAACTTGGGAACGTCACCCAAAATTTGGGTGGACATACGTACATCCTAGGAACAACTGGGGATACCTTGGAAGTCCCCGAGATGGATAGGCGTCCCCAATGGGATAGGCTGCATCTACACTTTAAAAAAACACATTTTTCTTTTATAAAACTCTTTATTTTTTAATATTAAAATGGACCCTTCCTTCCAAGTTTGCCCTATTATACTTATTACTATTTGGTAGTTAATTCTTGCTATTTGGGGTCCTCTGATTAGTATTTGGAAACATTACATTAATAATCATGAAATTAAGAATGTTGTTACAGTCATGCTACATGCTCAGAATCATATAGCATATTGTCTGCAAGGTTTTGGGAAAGTATGAAAAGTGCATTACAGACCTGAAACATGCATCTTTATGTCATTTTTTGGCAATACATCAGTGTTAGGTTTGTTTTGTGTTGATTTGGGTCCTTTGTGGAAGATTTGGTGAACATTGGAGGTCGCATCAAAGTGTCATCTTGCTGTAACAGACCTATATCATGATCAGAATTGTATAGCAGACATGTTCGACTTAATATTAATATCAGTCCACTTACAATGAACTAGAGGTGTAGTTTTAGGGGTGTAACGGTGTAACCCCAATTTTGGTTTAGAGTGAGAAGAGCATTGGGAGACATATACTTGATCCACTATCTGTAGCAACCCTTTCTAGAGTTAATGTCAAACCTGCAACAATCAACTCCAACACAGTTTCCAAGGTTTTTCATGTTAGTATTTCATACAAATGTTATTTCATGTACATGCACTAATGTGCAAATGATTATCTTTGAAAGCAATTGTAATGCTATGCCCATAATGTTTACACCGATAATTTATATCATACTTAATTTTTAAAGTATGGTAGTGTGCTTCAATTTGGAAGGTGGGTTATTGTTCTTCTTGCTATTAACAATGAATTTCGAATTATGTTCTTGGGTATATTAATTTTGTATGTTGTTACTTTAATATTACATGCATATTGATAATGATTTCGAATTATGAATGCGTATTGAGTATTGAGCTTGACTATTGAAGTGTTGTATGTTAAGGTTCTATTAACGGTGTAACCCCAATTTTGGCCTAGAGTGAGAAGAGTATTAGGAGACATATACTTGATCCACTATCTGTAGCAACCCTTTCTAGAGTCAATGCCAAACCTACAACAATCAACTCCAACATAGTTTCCAAGGGTTTTCGTGCTAGTATTTCATAAGAATGTTATTTCATGTACATGCACTAGAGTGAGAAGAGTATTAGGAGACATATACTTGATCCACTATCTGTAGCAGCCCTTTCTAGAGTCAATGTCAAACCTGCAACAATCAACTCCAACATAGTTTCCAAGGTTTTTCATAAGAATGTTATTTCATGTACATGCACTAATGTGCAAATGATTATCTTCGAAAGCAATTGTAGCGCTATGCCTATAATGTATACACCGATAATTTATATCAGATTTAATTTTTAAATGATAGTAGTGTGCTTCAATTTGGAAGGTGGGTTAAATTGTTCTTGTTGCTATTGACAATGAATTATGAATTATGAATTATGTTCTTAGGTGTATTAATTTTGTATGTTGTTACTTTAATATTATATGCATATTGACAATGAATTATGAATTATGAATGCGTATTGAGTATTGAGTTTGACTATTGAAGTGTTGTATGTTAAAGTTCTATCATGGTTAAATGACATGCTTTATCCATGCTTTCATATGAATGTAATGTATATATGCAAATTTTCTTATATATTTTAAAATTTTCCTATTTTTATATAGTCGTACCCTTTGACATCCCCAAACTTGGACCCAAAAAAATTGCCATCCCACTGCAATGACACTTTTAAAGAGGCAAATGTGGACACCAAGTTTGGACTAATTATGTCGAAGGCGTTTCTTATCTGAAAGGAACAAGCTAGCTTTTCCATCCAATGACATGGAGTGCTTGAGAAGGGAAGCAAGACGGTTGAAGCTGTCTCAATCGTTCGTCATTTTTCACATGCCAGTGTGGAGTATTTCTCAACAAAGCAATTAAATTCGGTGTGGAGATGAATGTGCATTCAGTACCTTTCTACTCGGAAAAGAACGCATGTTGTCAAATCTATCACTTTTGTATTTTGTCCCTGACATGGAAAAGGTTGCAAAGGCCAATGTCCAAGTTGCCTGTGAAAAAAATGACCGATTAATCCCCTGTAAGATCTGCGATTTAGACCAAAAGGAAAGGAAAAAGTACAACTACCCATCCCAGTGATTCAGATTTCAAGAAAGATAAGAATTTTGAATTTCACCTACCGCCTTTCAACTCCCTCCATTTGTATTGTTAAATGACAGTAAGAAATCACATCTTCTCTACCATACATATGTCAGCTGAATCCTCTTCAACCAACAAATCTCCTCTATATGTTCCAGATCAAGAGAGTATATGTGCTTACAATTTAAAGGCATTGATTTTAAATAGACTTCCTTTCTACCACTCAATTTCTCAGACTTTAAGATTCAAATTCATTGATATTGGAGTGCATAACGACCGTCCCATAAGAAAAATAGAGGAAATCCAAGGAGCGTGGAATTGACGTACAAAACATACTAGATATGCACTATATAGTGGATGAATACTCTCTTCAAGTCCTCCATACCTAAAATCTAACTCAAACAAAACCCCTCCATGCAATCATAGTATTCCAGGAAACTGCATCTGTATAAGGCATTCTAGAAAACAATTGGCATGAAACATCCACCCTCCCACATTTCCCATAAGCACCGAGCAACACATTGCCAACAAAAATATTCCCCTGAAGCTTACCTCGCACAACATAAGCATGCACTTCTCTGCATGCTACAACATCTGTTTGAGACATTCTGTTAAGTACTTTGCATGCATCCTCCATACTCGAGCACTTCGAGTACATATCTACAACAAGTGCACCACTCACAAAGGCATACGATTCATACCCACTCCGAATTATGTTGAGATGAATTTTCCTTCCCAATTGTAGGGTGTCTTTCAAAATTGATGAACAAATAAATATAATTTCATAGAAACTTTATAAATTATGTCTTAACCATAGCTCATTTTTGATCAATCATGGATTCTAGGATTTGGTCCTCCTAAATTTATAACACTGAAGCCCATACTACATCAATCATAGTGGGCAATGTGCATCATGGTCCCAAGTGCAGATTGGCGATACTTAGTAGACATGCAAGTTCACGAACAATATAATATTGTTTTACACCCATCATTGCACATTTATCTAGCTATGCAGTTGCACAAATTTTAACCCAGTGGAATTTCATGTTGTTGGGTATTGGGAGGATATTTAACTAATGAAGAGTGCTCCATCTCTTTTGGTTTTTAAGTGCCACTTTTGAGGGGCTTCTAATTTGTTAAAAGTCTACCCAAGATTTGCATTCACCTTTAAAGAGTGGATGCACAGAATGTAAGAGGAGGTGGAGATAAAGATTATGCAAGATAAATATATAAACATGTCTTTTTATATATCATTTTATATCTCTTCCTCTCCCACTCCATCTTTATATTTGAACTATTTCTCCTTCCTTCCCTCCCCCTCTTTTTACCTTTCCCTACTCTTATATCTATCTTTCAATCTCTACCTATTTTTCTCTTTCTCTTTCTATATATCGCTATTCTATTTTTATGTATTCTCATATATCTCCGTCTCTATATATTGTCATATTTCTCTTCCTCTTTCTATCTCTTTTTGTCTATCTCTACTTATAAATTTTAAGAATAGTACCTGAAATTGTAAGATTGTAAAACATGTCAGATTTCATTAACATAAAATGATCTTCTCTAATTGATTCAACCATTATATAATTTGATAATTTTATTAGAATCTCAAATTTTATATCATAATAATGCATCTCAAATTCTTGATCATCAAAAAGCTCCATAAATGACAATTTAAGATAATTTTTAATGCATCCTAACAATTATATAAACTGACAATATTCTTGTAATCACATCTTCAACCATATATTGTTGGAAAGTGACAATGCAAGCAATTGTTATTTTATCATTGTTGTCAAACCTTAACTGGTGAGACTATTGTTATCTGTTTGAGTACCATATCCACTGTTGATGAAGAAGATTTAACAAGAAGACCAAGTGAATGGTTCAGTTAAGGCAAATAAAAGGGTACTTGATCAGTTGGCACTCTGGCAAAGTAATTAGTTGTTTATCTGTCAAAGATAGTTTTTATGGTTGTTTTGTGCCAAGCAAGTTTGGCTTGTGTTGAGTAAAGTTGCTTGTGCCGAGCAAAGTTGCTTGTGCTGACCGAAGTTGTTTGTGACGAGAAAGTTTGTTCAGTGTCGAGCACCAGTGAAATTGCGAGTGGAAACAGTGATGTTGGCCAACTTACAATAATTGGATTAATGATGAGATTTGAGATCTCTGGCTGACTTAGTTAATTTTGTTGGGATATGTAAAGTTAATTAAAGATTGATCTGTGTCATTTAATATGGGTAACCGTAATTAATGCATGGTTTCAAGATTTAATTAGAGACTACTTTGGAGAAGTAAATGTAATATAAATGATGGAATGATATGTTGGATCTGACCTAACCTAAGATCTACGATCTTGATTAAGTGGCAAAGATTTATCTGACCTAGACAGAGAGGTATATGATAACCTTAGGGGTTATTCATTGTATGTTGCTGAGTATGAAAGTGTGTGGAAGTACATGTGTGTATGCAAGAGGTTTGCATAGTTGAATTACTGATTGGCATGATCTAGCAGAGAAGGCTGAATATAGAAGTATAGAGTTGCATGTGTGATTTCTTGACGGATTTCCAAGCAGATCAGATGATTAAAATGATAATGCAGGCCATCCAGTAAGTTAACATCAGAGCTGTAATTAGATTTGAATTTGCAAAGTAAGTTGTATGTATCAGATCACAACTGCTTATTACTTTCTAACCATTGTATCAGTTAAATCATTTAACAAGGTTGACCTAATAGTCATTTGTATAAATCCTCTAACAAGGTGACATTCAGGTGGAATGTTCTAAGTCCTCTAATGAGGCCACTCCTGAAAAAGTGATTAAATCCTTTAACCAGGTCACACCTAACAATGTGTTATTGTAACCTTTAACAGGGTTGGCTCCTCACAGAGCTCACTTCAAAAGAGTGAAAACTTGGTAGCATGTTACTGGTGGTTTTTCCC
>MU227351.1:567837-590390 GCA_018584345.1 Thuja plicata
GCATTCCAGTTATTTAAATGGTACTTAGCTAAAGTTGAAAAGGAAACATGCAAAAGTTTGAAATGCTTAAGATCTGACAGAGGTGGAGAGTTTATTTCTAATGAGTTTAACAGGTTCTACAATGACCGAGGCATAAAGAGATAGATGTCCGCACCTAGGACACCTCCACAAAATGGTATTGCTGAACGCAGGAACAGATCTATCATGGACTGTGCAAGAACACTAATGATGGAGAAAAATGTTGCACAAAAATACTGGAAAGAAGTTGTAAGTAATGTAGTCTATACCCTAAATAGAGTACAAGTCAAGAAAGGTACAAATGCTACACCTTATGAACTTTGGTATGGTTATGCACCTAGTGTAAAGTATTTTACAGTATTTGGAAGCAAATGTTTTATACTGAAGGACAAGAAAAATGGAAAACTTGATGCTAAAGGTGAAGAAGGTATATTCCTTGGTTACTCAACGAAAAGCAAAGCATACAAATGTTTGAATTCTAATACTAACAAAGTTGTGGAAAGTGCAAATGTTAGAATTGATGAGTTTGCAGAAAGGAATGAAGCTGAAAGTACATAGAACCTGAAAGCTATAGATCATTCGTATATCTAGATGAGAAAGATTATAATACATTACCTAAGGCTACTATCGAGCAACATCATGCACCTACCGAGTCACAGAGTCAAGTTTTCGAGCAACAACAAGTGAATGCCGAGCTATCTGATGGAGATGCCGAGTCACAGAATCAACCAGAACTGAACACAATCAATGAATCTAAAGCAAGACCTGAGCCTACTCTAGAAAAATATGTGAGGAGACACCACAATTCTATTCAAATCATTGGATCAAAGGATTTTGTATTTATGACACGAAGTAAGTTGAAAAATGGAAAATGTATGTTATGTGAATTTTGTTGATGGGACTTTGGTGACCGGGTCCGGTAATAGACATAAGTTGTCACCAGGTACCGGGGGTACCGACCAACTTTGCCTGCAAAGGTTGTCCAAGGAAATGAGATTCCCCGGGCCTCCAAGCACCTGAGTGTTGGGTCTCGATGGTGTCGGGCTCAGTTGGGAGATGTGACTATTTTCAGGGGGATAGCTGGCTTCTTCAACTCATTCTCTCTGGGGATTTAGGAAGGTGAGGTTTCTTAAAGCATTCTACACTTAGCAAATAAATCGAAAAATATCCCATAGGGTTAGAAGTATTTCATCTACCTATAGTTATGTTTAAACATTCAATACATCAATAATGCTCTGATATACTATACTAAATACCGAAGAAATGCACAACCATCATTTCATATTTCATCAGTAGCAAAGGAAAAGAGGTCGTTAAGCTACTTAAAATACCAGAATAGAAGACATGAAGAATGTAAAACATAAAATACCATTAACTCAGAAGACTGAATGCCAACAACATCATTGCAAGAACTCTCCCTTCTTCATTAATATTTCTTCCAGCCAGCACTGGTGCGTGATACAATGGTGGCTCCAGGGGAGCATCTAACTACTGAACGCTTAAAGACTAAGGAGCATTGAGCTTTGCAACTTGAAATGAAAATACTGCTTCTCTATTACTGTAGACTGCAAAATCATCAATTTTGCTGACCCTTGGAAAAGGGTCGGACTTACTATTTATACATATTTTCATCTAACCCTAACCCTAACCCTATTTTACATTCTTCCATAAAATATAACATCCGATGGCTGGTACTACCTGCACCACCTTACAAAAGACCTCGAGACGGAGAAGGTCTGACATGTCAGAAGAATAAGACAAGAGGATGGAGTGGAAGAATCAACCTCAAGAAGAGAGCTGAGAAAGAGGAAGAAGAAATTTGATCCCCCAGGGATCGAGGCTACATGCCTCATAAATGGGAAATGCGATGCCCTATCTCCAATGTGCCAGGTGTATATCCAAAGCGACGCCTCAAGAAGACCATCTGTCAGAAAACCAACCATTGATCCGACGTGCCTCGATATAGCTAACTATCCTCTGACAATCTTTATTAACCACTTTTGAAAGTGACCGGTCGGCCTTGGAGATCAGGACACAGATCACTCAAAAGAATACAAAATTTAGGATCCGGGACTCCGGGATCTGGGAACTTACGCTCTGAAAGAATAAAGAGTACAAAATGTTTGGGTTTTCTACAGCCCCCGGAGAAATTTTATTGTTGCTTGTTATCATTGAAGGTCTGGAGGAGGTGAGAGATTCCATCCTCATCAATCTCTTTGAGGCTAGCCCGCTGGTACTTAGCCACCTCGATCTGTTCCCCTAGCTCTGGAACATTCCCTTTGAATTCATCGGCCATTTTTGCCGCATCATGACCACTAAGGATCATGCGAGTTAGTCTCACCATTTGAGTTCCATCCACTCCCTCTGGGGATTGATATCTTGACTCCACTAATTCATCAAACTTTCCCAAAATGTATTCCTCTGGCGTGTATGTGTCAATGCTGAACGGGTCAGCTCCGGAGACCTTTGTGATAAATGCCTTATACAAATTTGAAGAATGTTGGACCATGTTGATTTTATCATGTAGAGTCCTTACCAGTTTATTGAACACCTCCAATGTGAGGTCAAGTCTGGAGTGTTGGGTCCTCACAAAATTGAATGATTCTTCTCCCAGAATCCCAGACTTAAAAAGCATTTCCTCCGCAAGACCGAGGAGTTCTTCAAGTTCTACTTTCCATGCTTCGTAATTTTCCATATCACCCTCCCATATGTTGATAATAGTTTCTTCCTGATGCAGA
Organism: Thuja plicata; assembly: GCA_018584345.1. Lineage (NCBI taxonomy): Eukaryota > Viridiplantae > Streptophyta > Pinopsida > Cupressales > Cupressaceae > Thuja > Thuja plicata. The sequence goes on from MU227351.1 coordinate 570,594, forward strand.
ACATGTTGAGCCGCATACAAATCTGGGAGGGTGGATACCAGGAAGCGTCGGGTGTTTCCTATCTGTAGAGCGACCCACTCATTGACCGCTTGGGCCTTCTTCTTCATTACTCGCAGGGAGTCTATGTCGCTCAGTGGTAATGGTGCATCAGATGTGGAGGCCTCTGGAGGAATGAAACTGATAGGTTGGGCTATCTCAGTTAGCAATCCCATAAGGTTTGTTATCCTCTCCTTTTCCGCTTTGAGCCTTTGGGCCTCCTGTTCATATCGAGCCTCCACTGCTCTAGTCGCCTCTTTCAACAGGTTCACTTCGCCCTGCTTTCCTCTTTTTCCTAGTGATATCTCTTTGATATCATAATATCTAGCTTCGACGGTTGCTTCATCTACGTCTGGGGGAGGTGTTGCTACAACCGCAACTGTTTCTCCACCCGGCCCGGTTCGCAGAGTATGAACCATCCGGGCTTTCTTTGCCTTCGGCGGATTCTGGACCTGAGCCATCATCTCAGCCAGGGAGAGATGAGCTCTAGGGGTGGATGGAGCCTTTCTTTTCTTACTTTCGACCAACCACCAAGGTGGCAGGGGTGGCTTATTTGCCAAAGTCTGTTCTTTAGATTCTTCCCCAGTATCTTGTTGCTACTGCTCCTCAGTGGTGTGAGTCTCGCCTGACTCCTTCTCTTTATCTTGGGCTTCATCGACAACATTATCCCCGGTGATATTTATTTCTTCTACCTTGTCCTCTGTATCTTTTGCTTCGTCTGGACCCTTATTGGTTGTCCCGGGGGTTTCTTCCTCTTGTTTCTCTTCTTGTTCTTTGGCCTCTATCGCTGAGATTTCTTCTTCCACTGGCATAACTTTTGGCAATGGGGGAGGTACCGGGCCAAGATTTAATGTTTGGGATAGAGTTATTACCTACCCAAAGGTCGTTTCAGGGAGTGGCACTTGTAACGTGGTGGCTGAGGTTACGGTTCCTCACGTAGGTCTGGTTACCTCAGCGTATGCCATTTGTTCACTCTGATTCTGTTGGTCCACTCCCATAGTTTGTACCTCTGGAACCTTAGAGGTGATCTCTTATTCAACCTCTTTTTCTTCTTCCATCTACTCTCCCTGCTCCTGCACAGGTTCTTGTTCTAGAGCCTCTTCCTACGCTGGGACTTTAGCCTCTGTTTTCTTGATGTCCCCCTGTATATTCCCAAACTTTTTGGTTGTAAAAATATCATCAAACTCATCCTGCGGGGGAGGGTTGGTGTGGACGTCAGCAGGCTCTTGTTCCCTTTCCAGTTCTAGGGAGTTGGAGGAAAGGATCTCAACTTGTGGGGTCTGGGGCATCCCCAGCTCTGGTTCTTCCTTGGGCTTTTTGTTAAGCCTCTTCTTTCTTATTGTGACTAAGGGTGGCCCCGCATCCCTTAGTGTTGCTTGTTCCTCTGGGTCCACCCCCATTTCCTTAACCATCAAGGCCGCCAGTGAAGGAGAGGAGGGAGGATGAATTGATCTGACAATTGACACCGGGGTTGCTAACCGCATGATTAATGTCTCTCTCATTTGTTGGGAGGCCGCCACTGATTGCCTTATTTTCTCTTTTATGGGGACTTCCTGCATAGTTGGAGTTGTGGCTATCCCTTTTCCTTTATCTACTCCCTGTGAAGAAGTCCCAGCTCCTGGGGTTAACTTTGGTATCGGTTGGGCCGCCCGGCGGACACTCCCGGGGCACACCTTCTTGAAATAGAGGTGGTTGCATTCCACTATATTGTGAGTGAACTCCTCAATAGTGGGCCCTTCTTGGGCATCCCAATTCACTGGTGGGAGGGCCAATTTGTTGATCCCCTTTACTTTGTATTGGGGATCTACCATGGAGCTAGTGTCTGAGAAGTCCTCCGGGAATCTCCGGAGCTTCAATCTTTCCATCATTCCTGTGGTCATCCTAACATAATGCTGCCCCCGGACTTCCACGTCATCCTGGAAATCTTCCCAGAAGTCTTCCATATGATATTGATGGTGCTCTGATGCCCGGGGAAGTGTCGTTGCAATCTTGCAATGCGGATCAAAATGTTTCTGTGCTAAGTAGAATTCTGCCAAGTTATAGCTCTTAAGCTCATTATCCGCTTCTTTAGCGGCAGCCAAAATGCATGAATAATTCCCACAGGTGATTAGGAATGGAATATTTATTACCTTCTCCAGGGCATAGAAGGCATGCAGCTCCATCATTTGCCTGCAATACTCTAGGAGAATTATCTTGTCCCCATAATGCTTGGGCAACAAGTAGGGCTTCCCGGAGAAGCCGGTCACCCTTATGTAAGTATGCTATTGAAATTGTATATAGTAATGTAGGTAACTCTGGACTAAATTCATTGCCTCTATAGACAGGCGGTATCCTGCATCTTGGGTGGGTGTGAGCAGGTGGTAGTAAATGAAGGCATCGTTTACTCGACAAAAATAGGGGAAGCTAGCTTCCCATTAAATCTGTGGGAAATGGTCCCAAGGGGCCTTCTGGCCCAGGCCGATCCCGAGTATGCCCTCTGTAAATAACCCATTGGTGTGGGGTCATTATTTTTCCAGGGTCCATAGAACATAAGAAGTCATATAGAACTTATTCTTCTTGGTCAATTGAAGGAACTGGGAGTCCACATGGTTTGAGATTATGGCAGCCCAGTCGAAAAACTCCCCGTCTGTGCTTATACCAAGCAAGAAGTAATACATCCACCCAGAGAATTCTCGGGCATGTTGTTGCCCGAAGACCTGACATAGTGCTATCATCCCCATCTGCATGCTTTCTTTGAATTCAGACCTGGGGATCTCTAATTTCATCCTCTTGGGGTCCCTCTTTGGGACCTTGAGCCAATTATTGTTCATGTAAATACGGGCTGCCTCCTCCAGCTGTGTGAATTGGGCAAAGGTATCTGATCGGGTGACCACAGTTGGCTTGTCAAATTGGGGTATTTCCAAGCCCCTCTGGAAGGTATCAGGATCTAGGAACACCGTGGGAGTAGGATACCCTGTCGACTCCGGGGCTGCAAGCATAACAGCCCAAACAGATGTGTTGTAGTGCGTTGCAAGTGTAAGAATAAGCTCTGGTGACTACACCGATCACAGGAAACAAGCTACCTTGAGAATCCTGGAGTTTCCAATTTTGAGTGCCAATGGATCCCCAGCTTGTCGTTGGATGTACATTATTTTTACCAAGGCCTGCATTTCGGGCCATGTCCCGACGCTAGTGTCAGTAATAAGCTGGACTTTGGACTCAATCTTAGAGCCCGTGATAATGTCATCCTTCACGTATTTCAGGCTCATGGGTAGTTTCTCCAGGGCCTTCTCTATTTTGGACCTGACAGCTGCCCTGGTAACCATCATAGAAGGAAGTTTCAGACTTCCAGGTGGTGAGGATGTGGATGCTTCAGACATGTTTGAGAGTTTGTTGTTCTAGAAACCTACAAGGCAAGGTGACCATTAGAATGCATAGATAAACAAAAACTCTAGGGTCCAGAGATCTTACCGTCATGGCGCTTGCTTCCCCTGAAAAGTTAGCTTAGTTTAAAAACTCCAAAAAGCACATATTACGAACTTAGAAATTTAACTAGCCATCGGAGTCTGGGGGTTTTATCACACTTAGTAAAAGAAGGACACGGGATGGTGGATGGCAAGAGATCCGAAGCCCAGGGAAGTAACCATTGGAAGGTGTACACAAAAAGTGGGTTGTTAGACCCACGTGGGCGCCACGTGGTTATGTAATAAATGGGAGTTATGGTGACGGCGGCGGAGCCAACTGTCCGAATGCGCGAAAAGTGAAGGCCACTTGGACAAATTTAAATGTGTGCATGGGACATAAATGTAAGTCAAGTTGGTTTATGGAGGAGAGAGACAACCACTTGGTTGAAACCGGCCAAGAGCCGAGTTTCAACTAGGCAGTATTCTACACAGAGCGAGCTCGCAACTCAAAACCAAAAACAAATGCAGCACAATGAGCTTGCTAGACTATCAGGCAAAATATACATAGAATATACACCAATATACAATAGAGCCAAAGGGTATATACATGTAGACCGGATGGATATACAATAATATACATCAAATTTACACATATACACACGACACGCAGAGCGGCTATTCACAAAAAACCAGACAATGCACAGAATATTTACAACTTTCTACACCATCTACAAACTATGCTACATCTACACAGAGGGTGGACAACCCTCTGGCAGAGCTGACCCACCAACGGGCGGCGAACCAGAAAGAAACACAAGACAAAATAGAAATAAGACAACACAAAAATAAACAGACCAAAAAGCAGGAAAGAAAACAGAAAGGGAGGAAGGCACCAACCTGACCACGAAGAAAGGCAAGGAAAGGGAACCACTGTGAATGCTCTGCAACAGCTTCAATCATCAGTTGATCACTACTTACCACCATAAACCACTCGCAAACGCTCAGACCATCTTGGAATAGTTAGCACTAGATTATCGCTAAATCATTGTAAATCGCTCTTAAATCGCTAAGATTGCACAAGTGTTTAGTCACGATAAATGTGAAAATGACAGGTAATTCCTATTTATACTTGCAGTAAAAGAAAGTTACCTTTCCCTCCATAAACTCTGGACAGACAGACCTCCGGACTTTGGGCCCGGGGATTCCATGCGACGATACCACCTTAAGGAAAGAAGACATCGCAGTGAAGAATCCCAGAGTCTGGAATCTGGCTCCCGACAAAGGACAACCAACTCTGAGACTGGGTCCCAGAGACACGAGAGAAACACAAAACAAAAAAACACTGTGAGGAAGAAAACCCTAGAGAAAGAAAACAAATAAAACAAAGAAAAAGACAAGGTGAGAGCCAAAAGCAGAAAGTAAAAAAGGGGGACCCAACATTTTGCACACAAAATGTAGGGACAGGGATGCAGGGCATAACAAATGGTGACTATATGGGATGAATGCCTAAGTGCATTTGAGAACTACAGAATCTCTGGTTAGCAAGACTGGAATGAATCATTACTTGAAGTATCTTACATGCAAAGAGTAACATGTCTAAGGAAATCTGGTCATATGCGATTCAACCCGTGATCCTTTCATTAGTGGTGAAGTGTGTGCTTTGAAAGGAAATCAAGCCGATGACCTTTGGGAGGATTAAAGAAGTGGCACTAAGTAGATCAGACCCCAAAGTCATTAGATTAGCTCATTTCTCCCGGAGGTTAGAGTTTTGTCCCACTTCTTGTTATTTTGTATGTTTCTGGGTGGGAGTGCGGTACTTCTTTCACCATCAAGCTTAAGCTTAGCTAATTTTAATGGCGGTACTCCTTTCACCCTTCCACCTATTTTTATATGTTGAATGGGGGATAAAAACTTCAGACCCGGAAATAATCTTTTAAAAGTTTAGACTTTGGTCAACCAACTTAGTGTGACCGATCTACCCTCGATGTGTCTGATTACTTGTCCTTCATTTTTATTTTACTAATTGCCAGATTTTCAGAAATAAACCTGATGAAGATTGTTCAAAATGTACTATCAAACTTGTAAAATAACTCCGGAGATTGGACCGATTCCATTATGCTAACAATAGATTCTTAAGTTCACCATGCTACAGACATCATCCCGAAGACCAGAGTTTATGCGAAGCATTTTAATCCTTACAAGAGGGAGAACAAAATGTCGGAACCCAAAAAGAAGAGAAGAAACAAGAATGAAAACAACCAAGGGAAAAGGACTGTCTCGGAGGACAGCCAACAAGACTATTTACAAGGCAAGGTACCTCCCAACAAGGCACCGAGAAAGAAATATTTACAAGGGGGAAACTTTTACATAAAATACAACTTTGGGCAAACCCACCTCATTCGAAATAATGTTTGAGGAACTGTCCTGACGAGCAATGGGACAGGTTCTCTGGTCATGGTGCTAAGGTGATAAGTATTTGCCTCGCAGATCTCTGAGATTAAGTATGGCCGGAGCCAGAGCCATTGGAACTTGGTGTGCTTGCCTTTCTTTTCCCGGGCCTTGTCCCACAGTAGCACCAAGTCCAAAATCTGAAAAGCCTTGTATTGGGCTCTGTGGTCAAACCATCATTTTACCACTACTTGATGACGCGCAAAATGTTCAAGGGCTACGTCTTGTTGTTCTTCCATCCAGACCGGATTTAGGAGCTGAACTTCCACAATGTCATCCCGATTGTCGAATTCCTACATAAACTGCAAAACTGGGATCTGTAAGTTGATTGGTAATACTAGGTTCTGGCCATAAACCAGATGGAATGGGGACATTCCTAGGGAAACATTAATTTGGATGCGGTCCTCCCAGAGGGTGAATTTCAACTTTTGGTGCCAATCTTGGGGATTCTGTTCTAGTAGGTGTTTGATCACTTCAAGTAGATTTTTATTCGTAGATTCAGCAACACCATTCCCCTAGGGGTAATAGTTGCTGGAAAACTTCAGAGTGATCTTCCGATTGTAGGTCCACTCAAGTAATTACATCAAAGAAAATGTCAGACCATTGTCACATACCAAAGCAAAGGGCATTCCAAACCTTGTGACGATGTTTTCTTCCAGGAATTTAATAACCACGTCTGTCGTGTTATTCTTGCAGGGTATAGCTTCTGACCACCGAGTGCAGTAATCAGTAGTAGTTAGGATGTGCTGGTGGTTGGCAGATGAGTTGGGGTTGATTTCCCTGATGAAATCAAATGCCCATTGGGCGAAGGGTCTAGCCTCAAAGACTGATTGTAAAGGCATAGTCGGGTTACGCTCACGATACGCTGTTGTTTGGCAAGTGTGGCACCTTCGAACGTGAGTGTAAACATCTTTAAATATATAGGGCCAATAATACCCGGCCTAGAGGATCTAATGGGTAGTGGCGTCGGTTGAACCATGCCTGGTTCTAAATTGCCTGTGGAATTCATTGATCATCTTTGCAGCTTGGTATCTGTCAATGCACCGGAGGTACACTCCCTCGTAGTTCCTGCAGTAAAGCGTGAAGTTTTTGATCATGAAGTGAGAACTTTTCATCCGCATGGCGCGACATTTATTGGGAGGTAACCCCTCTGGGCATTTGTTATTCAGTAGTAGGTACACCAAATCGGTATATCACGGGTCTCGCGTGATGGACTCCACCGTGTAAGTTTGACATTCTATGCGGGGAGTCTCTTCTTCCATTGCTCGACTTAGTCCCTGACCTTGGACTATCTTCATGGGTTGCATTTCCAAGTCATATTCCTAGAGGATGGCCATCCATTTCCCCCATCTTTCACCCAATTCACTTTGCATCAGCAGAGATTTCACAGCTTGGTCTGGGATGATAGCATGCACCTTGCTCCGGAGAATATAATGTCAGAATTTCTTCACGGTGCACACAAGAGCAAAGACATGCTTTTTCCAGTGATGAATACCAAACTTCGGCGCTCTTGAAGGGGGAGCTCATGAAAGCTATTGGTCGTTCTTCCCCTTCAACCTTTTGGGTCAATACCGCCACGGCAGAATGTGTCGAAGCAAAGGAGTAAATATAAAATGGAAGGGAGTAGTCCGAACTAGCCAAGAAAGGTGCCTCCGTTATCGTCTATTTGATCTGGGTAAATGCCCGCTTTGCTTCAAGACTCCACTCAATCTTGGTATCCCTTTTCATCATTTCATTGAGCAGTTTGACTATCTTAGTGAATCCAGTGATGAACCGCCAAACAAAGTTGATCTTTCCGAAGAAAGACCTCATCTCTTTCTTGTTGTTGGGCATATGTAAATTTAGCAACACTTCAACTCTCTCAGGGTCAATGGATATGCCCTTCTCGGAGACAATATGCCTGAGAAACTTCCCTTCTGTGACCCCGAATATGCACTTCTTGGGGTTGAGGGATATTCCATACCAGTGACATCTCTCACAGATCTGGGCGAGATGGGCGGAATGGTCACGCCTGTCCTGGAAAAAGATGGTCAAATCATCCATGTAGATGATTATGCACCAATTCACAAGGCCCTCGAACACAATGTCCATGGCCTTCTGAAATGTGGCCCCTGTGTTAATTAAGCCAAAAGGCATCCTCCTATATGCAAATGTTCCCCACTTGGTGGTGAACGCTATTTTCTCTCTGTCTTCATACTTAACCATGACTTGGTTATACCCGGAGTACCCATCCAAGAACGACATCATTTGGGATCCATTTACTATTTGCAACACCTCATCTAACGAGGGGAGAGGGTGATTATCCTTCTTGGAGGCTCTATTCAAATTTTAGAAATCCACACAAAGGCGAATTTCACCCCTCTTCTTTCTCACAGGGACCAAATTGGCAACCCACGTAGTGTGTCGGATTGGAAAGATTATCTGGGCTGACAGCAGTTTCTCCACCTCCTTACGAATCAGAGGTTCGATCAGTGGGTTGACCGGTCATTGCTTTTGCTGAAAAGGCTTAGCATCAGGTTTTAGGGGAATGGTATGAGTCATGATAGATGTGTTATATGTTTTCAAATCCTCATATCCCCATGCAATCACATCTATGTATTCTCGGAGAACCACGAGAATCTTCTCCTTCTCCTCAAGGGAGCAGGAGGTGCCAATGTGTATCATCTTTTCCTCACCGGGCTGGCAGATGTTTACTTTTTTGAATTTTCCTCCCTCAGAGGAGGATGACATCTTCTCCCGGCCCCGAGGGTCTGAGTCAAAGATTCATTCAAGTGTGACCATTCCCTTTAGGATGGTGTTAGTGGGTAGGTCCATGATCCCATCATCTTCATCACCCTGTCCAATATCATCATGGTCTCGTTCCTCCACTATCTAGTCCTCAAAGATACCAACATTGGCCATGAAGGCTAGGATATGCTGATTGTCCTCAAAAACCTGAAGGTGGGTGACATTATCTGGGATGGACGAGGTGGAGATCATCTCAACTAAAAATCTCCAGATTCGCAAGCCAGCCATAGGCTCAAGTGTGCTGGCGGAAACAGCGAGGGCATCCGGGACATAATTCCATCACCGGGGAATAAGATCAATGCCAAAGGCATCAAAATATTCAATAAGGCTCCACGCTCGGTTGCGATATGCGGCCAGCCTTTTGTCATGACATGTATATTGACTCTGGACCTATTTGACAACCAACTCTAAATCACCCAGGGCCCAAAGGTGGGTGATTCCTTTCCTTAATGCAAATAAGAGTCCAAGGACCAAAGCCTCGTACTCTGTGACGTTGTTCATGCAATTGAACTGCAACATGTAAGACGCGAGGAAAGATTTTCCTCATGGGTTGATTAGCTCTACTCCGGCCCCACAGCCTTGTTTGGATCAGGACCCGTCAAATTTAAGGGTCCACAGATCATTGCTTGCAGTCTGGGGCTGGGGAGATGGAGTAGTCTTTGGATTGTCTGTGAGGGACTTGGGAGGAGCTTCCTCCTGCACTGTTGTCATATGGGTGGGGTTTACCTCCGGAGGGATTTGAATATGAGATTCTTGAGGAAATAGCACCAAAGAGGTGTTTCCAGTCAGAATACTGGGTTCTGGGGGATCAACTGCATGTGCTTTGCTCCATAAGGTGTTGATGTGTCGGGTAGTGATGGAAAGGCAAAGTTCACACTCTAGCTCTGAATGTTTCTGATAGTGTACTCGGCACCAAGTGCTGGACAAGAGTGTAGCAGGGGTCGCTGTGGCACCTTGAGAGTCAACCTCAACCCTCAACTTTTCTTCTAGGTCCTGGGTTCTCTGCAGAACTATGGGATCCTCCCCGGGGGTGAAATAAAATGTTAGGATTTCAAAGGGTCGGTACACCCCGGGGGAAGTCTCAGAGAAGAAGACCTCACTAACCCTCCTGACTTTGGTAAGGGCCTGCTTCATCCGGGGTTCACTTTCAACCCTGATCTTGTTTGATTCTCCTTTCCAGGGGAGCCATAAATGGGAGAAGTCGGTCGAGAAGTATCCGTTCAAGGACTTAGACCAATTTCGACTTAATAACATCCCGTAAGTCTCTGGGATGTCCACCACTTGGACGTCGATTATGCTGGCTATCTTGGGGTCTTGGATAAGCTTTATCCGGATGTTCTTCAATTCTCCCACCATTTTCATGGCAGTTTTATCCAACTGAATCACTATGCCATTAGATGGGGTGGGATGGAATCCGAGCTTCTGGCATATGAAAAGGGGCATGATGTTACTCGAAGCTTCGGAGTCTACCAGGCAGTTGTGTATGATTTTGCCTTGGATATCCAGGCCTAGTAGGAAGAGAGGATCTTCATTGTTTCCCCTGAAGATTGTCACGTTGGCGTCCTCAAAAGAGATGGTCTTGGGCGGGCGACTGACAACTTTCAGGTTTTCCAAGAGCTTCAGAAGAGACTTCTTCTGCTTAGGATAGTTTAACAAAACCTCCATCAGGGTCATAGATGTGGTGGTCTATTCTAACACCTTTGTAATGTCAAATCTTCCTCCCAGGAATTGGTGACTTCCCTCGGCCAGGTCTTTTGCTTGGTTAGAGCTAGAACCTTTTAGAGGGGCGGGCCGATCAGTTGCGTTATCTCTGGGAGGAGTGTCTCTGGAGGGAGGTGTAGGTGTGTAAGCTGGTCCTTTACCAGCCTGACTCTAGGTATTGTATGGAGTCTACGGGTTGGTGAAGGCATTAGCCTCAAAGGGCGGGATCGATTCATCAAAGAATCCTTGCAATTTATCTTCCCTGGAAGTTCCAAAGAATATGGTCTCACAGGTGAAGGCACTGTGGGTTGACTCTTGCATAAGAGGCTTTGGGGGAGTAGCGTCATGCGATTGTTGTCTATCCAGCTGGGAGATCATTATGACCTTTTCTAGCGTGGCACAGTTCACCACATTGTGGGAGCCTGTGTCGTGCAATCTACACCAATTGGTCATGGGTTGGAAGTTTGCGACCGGTGTGAAATGTGATGGTCCAGCACTATTTTGATTGATATTTTGGTTCGGAGGTGGGCCTCTGGTGTTCGCGTTATTGTTCCAATGTTGTTGATTGGGCCGAGGCCTGTTGTTAAAGTTTCTTCCCCCAGCGTTGTTGTTTCATTGGCCGGAGAAGATATTCCCTCTCTGGAAGTTAGAATTCTGGGGTGCGTAGGACCCTACCTTTAGCTGACCCATGTCCACAGTCAAGGTAGACAACATTCACTGGAGGGATTCAACCTCGGCGGTCAACTGAGTGTTTGCATCACAATGTGACGGTTGTTGTTGTTGGTTTCCTGGGAAGGCAGCAGTATTCGCCGAAGTCGAGGGCAGCGATTCTCCAGCTGTGGATGACTAAAAGAAGGGCACTCTAGGCGATTATGTCTGAGGTTATTGTGCCTACTGCGGCTGATTCCAAGGGAAGACTTCCAGACCCGGTATTGCCTGAGTTTGTGATGGATAAACGTACCGGGCCTGCTGGTCTACCGACAGTGGCGGGGGATTCATTGCCATCGTGGGGGCACCCATTGCCAGATTGGGGTTATATCCCCCGGCATAGGTTGTTCCACCGGGGATCATGTTGAAGGGTGTGCTCTACCCAATCTTGCCCGGGGATTTGTTGAGACCACGGGATAATTCTAAGGCTAGGTTGCAAACCTTCGCCAAAGTATCCCAGTCGCCCGTGAGGGTTGTTCTCCAAAAGAGGGTGGCGACAAAGGGGTCCATCGCGTTAAGATAATTCTGTATGGTTACTTTCAGGGATGGAATGAAAGGGTTGGTGCACCGCTTCAAGGCACGCTGGAATCGATGGTTGAATGTTGTAAGAGGTTCATTGGGTTCCTTTCTAATGGAGATGAACTGGCTATGGGACTAAGCTAGGTCCACATGTACGCGAAAGGTAGCCAATAAGGCATCCTCCATGTCTTTCCAACTGTTGATGGAGTTGGCAGGAAGGTTTAGGTACCGGTTCAGCTTGCCCTGCCCCAAGGACAGGGGAAACATCTGGGTCACAACATCTTCATGTTGGATCCGATGTCGGTTCATGGCATCCTTGTATGCCTATAAGTGTTCTTCCATGGTTCATGAGCCTGGGTGCTCATATCGTGGGCAAATCTTCTCTGGGTGCGAGGGTAAGTCATTGATTGCGCTGGAAAAGTTCCCATAGGGGACCCGGTGTTGCCGAAATACGTAGCCATTGGGGGAACTGGATTTTGAGTAGTTTGAGCACTGGTTCCCAAGATTGCCTGAGAAGTTGGATATTCTGAGGTGTACTAGATCCCCAGACAATAGTGGCTGGCATGGTTTTCAGGGTCTGCTTCTTTCGAGCAAGAGGCTCGAGTTCAACAAACCTTTCGGGGTTTGGAGCTGACCTAAGGATTCTCTCAAATTTTGCTGGGGAGAAAGACCCAATCCCACTGAAGGCTTGACTCTTAAAACTATGGCTTAGGGAACCCTCGGAAGATGTAAAATCAGAATCCCAAGAAGGGAACGAGTTCATGCCCTCCCTCTAGCGCTGGTTTTTGTTGACGGGACTTTGGTGACCAGGTCCGCCAACAGTCATAAGTTGTCACCGGGTACCGGCCAACTTCGCCTGTAAAGGTTGTCTGAGGAAATGAGATTCCCCGAGCCTCCAAGCACCTGAGTGTCGGGTCTTGACGGTGTGGGGCTCGGTTGGGAGATGTGACTATTTTTGAGGGGGATAGTTGGTTTCTTCAACTCATTCTCTCTGGGGATTCAGGAAGGTGAGGTTTCTCCAAGCATTCTACACTTAGCAAATAAATTAAAAAATATCCCGCAGGGTTAGAAGTACTTCATCTACCTATAGTTATGTTTAAACATTCAATACATCAATAATGCTCTGATATACTACACTAACTACCAAAGAAATGCACAACCATCAGTTCATATTTCATTAGTAGCAAAGGAAAAGAGGTCGTTAAGCTACTTAAAATACCAGAGTAGAAGACATGAAGGACGTAAAACATAAAATACCATTAACTCAGAAGACTGAATGCCAACAACATCATTGCAAGAACTCTCCCTTCTTCATTAATATTTCTTCCAGCCAGCATTGGTGCATGATACAATGGTGGCTCCAAGGGAGCATCTAACTACTGAACACTTAAAGACTAAGGAGCATTGAGCTCTCCAACTTGAAATGAAAATATTGCTTCTCTATTACTGTGTACTGCAAAATCATTAATTTTGCCGACCCTTGAAAAAGGGTCGGACTTACTATTTATACACATTTTCATCTAACCCTAACCCTAACCCTATTTTACATTCTGCCATAAAATATAACATCTGGTGGCTGGTACTACCTGCACCACCTTACAAAAGACCTCGAGACGGAGAAGGTCTGACATGTCAGAAGAATAAGACAAGAGGATGGAGTGGAAGAATCGGCCTCGAGAAGAGAGCCGAGAAAGAGGAGGAAGAAATCTAATCCCCCGGAGATCGAGGCTACATGCCTCATAAATGGAAAATGCGGCACCCTGTCTCCAATGTGCCAGGTGTATATCCAAAGTGGCACTTCGAGAAGACCATCTGTCAGAAAACCAACCGTCGATCCGATGTGCCTCGATATAGCCAACTATCCTCTGACAATATTTATTAACCGCTTTTAAAAGTGACCAGTCGGCCTCAGGGACTGGGACACAGATCACTCGAAAGAATACAAAATTCAGGATCCGGGAACTTACGCTCTGAAAGAATAAAGTATACAAAATGTTTGGGTTTTCTCCGGCCCTCGGAGAAACTTCATTGTTGCTTGTTATCATTGAAGGTCTGGAGGAGGCAGGAGATTCCATCCTCATCAATCTCTTTGAGGCCAGCCCGCCGATACTTAGCCACCTTGATCTGTTCCCCTAGCTCCAGAACATTCCCTTTGAATTCATCGGCAATTTTTGCCGCATCATCACCACTAAGGATCATGCGAGTTAGTCTCTCCATTTGATTTCCATCCACTCGCTCCGGGGATTGATATCTTGACTCCACTAATTCATCAAACTTCCCCACAATGTATTCCTCCAGCATGCATGTGTCAGTGCTGAACGGGTCAGCTCCGGAGACCTTTGTGACAAATGCCTTATACAAATTTGAAGAATATTGGACTGCGTTGATTTTATCATGTAGAGTCCCTACTAGTTGCTTGAGCACCTCAAATGTGAGGTCAAGTCTAGAGTGTTGGGTCCTCACAAAATCGAATGATTCTTCTCCCAGAATCCCAGACTCAGAAACCATTTCCTCCCCAAGACCGAGGAGTTCTTCAAGTTCTACTTTCCATGCTTCGTAATTTTCCATATCACCCTCCCATATGTTAATAATAGTTTTTGCCTGATGCATAACATGTCAAGCCGCATACAAATCTGGGAGGGTGGATACCAGGAAGCGCCGGGTGTTTCCTATCTGCAGAGCGACCCACTCATCGACCGCTTGGGCCTTCTTCTTCATTACTCGTAGGGAGTCTATGTCGCTTTGTGGTAATGGCGCATTAGATGTGGAGGCCTCCGGAGGAATGACACTGATAGGTTGGGCCAGCTCAGTTAGCAATCCCATAAGGTTTATTGTCCTCTCCTTTTCCGCTTTGAGCCTCCTTTTCATATCGGGCCTCCATGGCTCTGGTCGCCTCTTTCAACAAGTTCACTTCGCCCTATTTTCCTCTTTTTCCCAGTGATATCTCCGTGATATTATAATCTCCAACTTCGGCGGTTGCTTCATTTGCGTCTGGGGGAGGTGTTGCTACAACCACAACTGTTTCTCCGCCCGACCCGGTTCGTAGAGTATGAACCGTCTGGGCTTTCTTTGCCTTCGACAGATTCTGGACCTGAGCCATCATCTCGGTCAGGGAGAGATGAGCTCTGGGGGTGGATGGAGCCTTTATTTTCTTGCTTTCGACCAACCACTGAGGCGGCAGGGGTGGCTTATTTGCCAAAGTTTGTTCTTTAGATTCTTCCGCGGTATCTTGTTGCTGCTGCTCCTCAGTGGTGTGAGTCTCGCCCAACTCCTTCTCTTTATCTTGGGCTTCATCAACAACATTTTCCCTGGCGACGTTTATTTCTTATGCCTTGTCCTCTATATATTTTGCTTCATTTGGACCCTTATTGGCTATCCCGGGGTTTTCTTCCTCTTGTCGCTCTTCTTGTTCTTCGGCCTCTTTCGCCAGGATTTCTTCTTCCACTGGCACAACTTTTGGCAATGGGGGAGGTATCGGGCCAAGATTTAATGTTTGGGCCGCAATTATTACCTGCCCAAAGGTCACTCTGGGGAGTGGCACTTGGAACGCAGCAACTGAGGTTAGGGTTGCTCCCATAGGTCCGGTTCCCTCAGTGTATGCCATTTATTCACTCTACTTCTATTGGTCTAGTCCCATAGTTTGTACCTCCGAAACCTCAGAGGTGATCTCTTGTTCTACCTCTTTTTCTTCTTCCATCTGCTCTCCCTGCTCCTGCGCAGGTTCTTATTCCAGAGCCTCTTCCTGCGCTAGGACTTCAGTCTCTATTTGCTCGGGACTTCAGCCTCTATTTGCTCGATGTCCCCCTGTAGATTCCCAAACTCGTCGGTTGCAAAAATATCATCGAACTCATCCTGCGGGGGAGGGTTGGCATGGACATCAGCAGGCTCTTGTTCCCTTTTCAGTTCTGGGGATTTGGAGGAAAGGATCTCAACTTGTGGGGTCTGGGGCATCCCTAGCTCTGGTTCTGCCTTAGGCTTTTTGTTAAGCCTCTTCTTTCTTCTTGTGACTAAGGGTGGCCCCGCATCCCTTAGTGCTGCTTGTTCCTCTAGGTCCACCACCGTTGCCTTAACCATCAAGGCCTTCAGTGAAGGAGATGAGGGAGGATGAATTGATCTGGCCATTGACACCGAGGTTGTTAACCGCATGATTAATTTCTCTCATTTGTTGGGAGGCTGCCACTGATTGCCTTATTTACTCTTTTATGGGGACTTCCTGCACAATTGGAGTTGTGGCTATCCCTTTTCCTTTATCTACTCCCTATGAAGAAGTCCCAGCTCCCGGGGTTAACTTTGGTATCGACTGGGCCGCCTGATGGACACTCCCGGGGCACACCTTCTTGAAATAGAGGTGGTTGCTTTCCACTATATTGCGAGTGAACTCCTTAATAGTGGGCCCTTCCTGGGCATCCTAGTTCACTGGTGGGAGGGCCAATTTTTTGATCCCCTTTGCTTTGTATTAGGGAACTACCGTGGAGCCGGTGTCTGAGAAGTCCTTTGGGAATATCCGGAGCTTCAATCTTTCCATCATTCCTACAGTCATCCTGACATAATGCCACCCTCGTACTTCCACGTCGTCTTGGCAATCTTCCCAGAAGTCTTCCATATGATATTGATGGGGCTCTGATGCTCAGGGAAGTGTCGCTGCAATCTTGCCATGCGGATCAAAATGTTTCTGCGCTAAGTAGAATTCCGCCAGGTTATAGCTCTTAAGCTCATTATTCGCTTCTTTGGCGGCGGCCAAACTGCATGAATAATTCCCACAGGTGATTGGGAATGGAATATTTATTACCTTCTTCAGGGCATAGAAGGCATGTAGCTCCATCATTTGCCTGCAATACTCTAGGAGAATTATCTTGTCCCCACAATGCTTGGGCAACAAGTAGGGCTTCCCAGAGAAGTCGGTCACCCTTATGTAAGTATGTTGTTGAAACTGTATATAGTAATGTCTGTAACTGCGGACTAAATTCATCACCTCTGTAGACAGGCGGTATCCTGCGTCTCGGGTGGGTGTGAGCAGGTTGTATTAAACGAAGGCATTGTTTACCAGACAAAAACTGGGGAAGCTGGTTTCCCATTAAATCTGTGGGAAATGGTCCCAAGGGGCCTTCTGGCCCAGGCCGATCCTGAGTACACCCTTTGTAAGTAACCCATTGGTGTGGGGTCGTTGTTGTGCCAGGGCCCAAAGAACAAAAGAATTCATATAGAACTTCTTCGTCTTGGTCAATTGAAAGAATTGGGAGTCCACATGGTTTGAGATTATGGCAGCCCAGTCGAAAAACTCCCCGTCTGTGCTTATACCAAGAAAAAAGTAATACAACCACCCAGAGAATTCTCTGGCATGTTGTTGCCCAAAGACCCGGCATAGTGCTATCATCCCCATCTGGATGCTTTCTTTGAATTCAAACCTGGGGATCTCTAATTTCAACCTCTTGGGGTCCCTCTTTGGGTCCTTGAGCCAATTATTATTCATGTAAATACGGGCTGCCTCCTCCAGCTGCGTGAATTAGGCCAAGGCATCTGATCGGGTGACCACAGCTGGCTTGTCAAATTGGGGGATTCCCAAGCTCCTCTAGAAGGTATCAGGGTCTAGGGACACCATGGGAGTAGGATACCCTGTCGGCTCCGGGGCTACAAGCATAACAGCCCAGACAGATGTGTTGTACTGCGCTGCAAGTGTAAGAATAAGCTCCGGTGACTGCACCAAGCACGGGAAACAAGCTGCCTTGAGAATCCCAGAGTTTCCAATTTTGATGGCTAATGGATCCCCGACCTATCATTGGATGTACATTATTTTTACCAAGGCCTGCATTTCAGGCCATGTCCTGATGCTGGTGTCAGTAATAAGCTAGACTTTGGACTCAATCTTGGAGCCTGTGATAACGTCGTCCTTCACTTATTTCAGGCTCATGGGCAGTTTCTCCAGGGCCTTCTCTATTTTGGACCTGATAGTTGCCCTGGTAACCGCCGTAGAAGGAAGTTTCAGACTTCTAGGTGGTGAGGATGTGGATGCTTCAGACATGTTTGAGAGTTTGTTATTCCGAAAACCTGCAAGGCAAGGCGACCATCAGAACGCATAGATAAACAAAAACTTTGGGGTCCGAAGATCTTACCGTCGTGGTGCTTGCTTCCCCTGAAAAGTTAGCTTAGTTCAATAACTCCAGAAAACACATATTACGAACTTAGAAATTTAACTAGCCATCCGGGTCTGGGGGTTTTATCACACTTAGTAGAAGATGGAAACAGGATGGGGGATGGCAAGAGATCCGAAGCCCGGGGAAGTAACCATTGGAAGGTGTACACAAAAAGTGGGTTGTCAGACCCACGTGGGCGCAACGTGGTTATGCAATAAATGGGAGTTATGGTGATGGCGGCAGAGCCAACTGTCTGAATGTGTGAAAAGAGAAGGCCACTTGGACAAATTTAAATGCGTGCATGGGACATAAATGTAAGTCAGGATGGTTTACGGAGGAGAGAGAAAATTTCTTGGTTGAAATTGGCCGAGACTGAGTTTCAACCAGGCGGTATTCTACATAGAGCAAGCTCGCAACTCAAAACCGAAAACAAACGTAGCATAGCGAGCTTGCTAGACTATCAGGCATAATATACATAGAATATACACCAATATACAACAGAGCTGAAGGGTATATACATGCAGACCAGATGGATATACAATAATATACATCAAATTTACATATATACACACGACACGCAGAGTGGCTATTCACAAAAAACCAGACAATGCACAGAATATTTACAACTTTCTACACCATCTACAGACTATGCTACATCTACACAGAGGGTGGACAACCCTCTGGCAGAGCCAACCCACCAATGGGAGGCGAACCAGAAAGAAACACAAGACAAAATAGAAACAAAAAACACAAAAACAGACAGACCAAAAAGCAGGAAAGAAAACAGAAAGGGAGGAAGGCACCAACCTGACCACGAAGAAAGGGAAGGAAAGGGAACCGCCGCAAATGCTCTGCAACAGCTTCAACCGTCAGTTCATCACTACTTACCACCACAAACCACTCGCAAACGCTCAGACCAGCTTGGAATAGTTAGCACTAGATTATCGCTAAATCGCTAAGATTGCACAATTGTTTAGTCGCGGTAAATGTGAAAATGACAGGTAATTCCTATTTATACCCGCAGTAAAAGCAAGTTACCTTTCCCTCTGCAAACTCTGGACAGACAAACCTCTGGACTCCGGGCCAGGGGATTCCATGTGACGATACCACCTTAAGGAAAGAAGACATCATGGCGAAGAATCCCGGCGTCTGGAATCTGGCTCCCGACAAAGGATGACCAACTATGGGACCGGGTCCCGGAGACATGAGAGAAACACAAAACAAAACAACACCGCGGGGAAGAAAACCCTGGAGAAAGAAAACAAATAAAACAAAGAAAAAGACAAGGCGAGAGCCAAAAGCAGAAAGCAAAAAAGGGGGACCCAACATTTTGCACACAAAATGTAGGGACGGGGATGCAGGGCATAACAAATTTGAGCCCAAAACAGTGAAAGATACTTTAGAAAATGAAGATTGGATACATGCAATGAATGAGGAAATTGAACAAATTGAGAAGAACAAGACTTGGACACTTGTACATGGGCCGAAGGATAAAAATGTAATTGGTACAAAGTGGGTATTAAAAAATAAACTAAATGAACATGGAGATGTGACAAGAAACAAAGCTAGACTGGTATGCAAGGGTTATGCACAGGAGGAAGGAATTGACTATGGTGAAACATTCACCCCAGTTGCAAGATTGGAAGGAGTCAGAACCTTACTTGCATATGCAGCCTATAAAGGATTCAAAGTTTATCAGATGGATGTGAAATCTACATTTCTCAATGGCATCTTGGAAGAAGAAGTGTATATTGAGCAAGCTGATGGTTTTGTTGACCCAAACAAAAGGAATATGGTTTGCAGATTGCACAAAGCATTATATGGACTGAAGCAAGCGCCAGGAGCATGGTATGAGAGATTGCACAATTAGCTGATCAAGATTGGATTTGCAAGAACCAATGACAACTACAATCTGTACTTGAAGACAGAGCAAAGCAAAGGTACACTATTAGCTAAATTTTTTGTAGATGACATCATATTTAGTGGACAAGATGTGTTATGCCAAAAATTTGCAACATAGATGCAAACTGAGTTTGAGATGTCTATGTTTGGTGAAATAAAATTCTTTGTTGGCTTACAAATTT
>MU227351.1:591825-623112 GCA_018584345.1 Thuja plicata
TGAATGGTTGAGTTAAGGAAAATAAAAGGGTACTTGATCAGTTGGCACTCTGGCAAAGTAATTAGTTGTTTATCTTTCAAAGACAATTTTTCTGGCTGTTTTGTGCCGAGCAAGTTTGGCTTGTGCCGAGTGAACTTGTTTGTGACGAGCAAGTTTGTTTAGTGTCGAGCACCAGTGAAATTGCCGAGTGGAAATAATGATGTTGGCCGACTTACAGTAATTGGATTAATGATGAGATTTGAGATCTCTGGCCGACTTAGTTAATTTTGTTGGGATATGTAAAGTTAATTAAAGATTGATCCATGTCATTTAATGTATGGGTAACCGTAATTAATGCATGGTTTCAAGATTTAATTAGAGACTACTTTGGAGAAGTAAATGTAATATAAATGATGGAATGATCCGTTGGATCTGACCTAACCTAAGATTTACGATCTTGATTAAGCAGTAAAGATTTATCTGACCTAGATAAAGAGGTATATGATAACCTTAGGGGTTATTCATTGTATGCTGCTGAGTATGCAAGTGTGTGGAAGTACATGTGTGTATGCAAGAGGTTTACATAGTTGATTTACTGATTGGCATGAGCTAGTAGAGAAGGCTGAATATAGAAGCAGAGAGTTGCATGTGTGATTGCTTGACGGATTTTCAAGCAGATCGGAAGATTGAAATGACAATGCAGGCCATCCGGTAAGTTAACATCAGAGCTGTAATTGGATCTGAATTTGCAAAGTAAGTTGTATGTATCAGATCACAACTGTTGATTACTTTGTAACCATTGTATCAGTTAAATCCTTTAACAAAGTTGACCTAATAGTCATTTGTATAAATCCTCTAACAAGGTGACATTCAGGTGGAATGTTCTAAGTCCTTTAACAAGGCCACTCCTGACAGGGTGATTAAATCCTTCAACCAGGTCACACCTAATAGTGTGTTATTGTAACCTTTAATAGGGGTGGCGCCTCACAGAACTCACTTTAGAAGAGTGAAAACTTGGTAGTATGTTACTGGTGGTTTTTCCCATATTGGGTTTCCATGTTAATACTTGTGTCAACTTGTGTGAATGCTTATGGTTTGTTTTACTGTTATGTTTCTACAAGCAATTTCATTAGACAGTAAACTGCATGATTAAAGTTGTTGACATATGCTACTGTTGCCGAGTAGATTTGAAATACAGAAAAATTTTATTTGCTACATCTAGCCCTGAGGATAACTGATCAATTATTCTAAAATCATTCTAACATATATTGTATCTACGTTCGTGTATTTAAATATAGTATTTTCCTCTTTCTAGCTTAATACATTTAAGCATAGCCTAAAATCTCAAATGATAAACTTGAACTCAAACAACATATTCCAAACTTAGAATCATACTTAAATCTACAAAATGGTAATATACGCAAGCCATGACCATGACATATTTTTTTAAAAGAAAACCATGCATATTCTATCAACAATGAAAGATTAAGAGGTTAAAATATTTTTTTGGAACAAATATAACATCACTTACTAATTAGGATGTCAATTGATCTTAATAAGTACATACTTGTACACAAATAATAGACCAATTCTTTTTTAAGAGACCTTGTAAATTTCTTGAGCGTACCCATTGCCAAGTGAGCAAATTTGATGATCAACATCCATTGCAACAGAGCAGATTTAAAGAAGCAGCTTCAAAAAACTTAATGCACACGCACCCCTTCTCTAGTGGTGCTTGTCTTTTGTGCAGTAGGTCCCTTAAGCTGCTTTGACCTCACAGACTTATTAAAATCTTTCTTTCATTCATTCATTGCTCACCAAGGTGCAATTGCTAGTAAAATATTTAAAATCCATATAACTGAACTTTCCTGCATACGACGGAGCCTTACATTCTAGGGTTTCTAGGGTTTTATTTCAAACCTTTTGCTTTTATCCTCTTTGAACGCTGGAAGGAAATACAGGCATAATACTATAAGCGGCGGACATCAGACACTTAGAGATCTCAGATTGAGAGGCTTGGAACAATTTACAATGGTAAGAACTGTGTGTAATGCAATCCTATTTTCTTCACTCCTCTCTTTGACGAGACCTTGAATAAATTCGTTATTAGTCTGGATCTGTACAGTTTGCTATTACCCCTGTATCGGTCCAGTTTGCATAAGTATTCTCATGCATGATAATTTAATCGGAATGAATCTCAGTGCAAACATCTAATCGTTATGACTGTTTCAATTCTTAATGGACACAGTCTTTACTCTGCTTCAGTTTCCTCAAGTTTATGCATTATTAGGTGTTGCTTGTTTTTTGAGACCATGGGCATTTCTAATTGCTCGTATTAAGTATTTTTTTTCATTTTTTATTCAGTCTGGGAAGAAAAAGACCAGAGAAGTTAAGGAGGAAAATGTGACTCTAGGACCTGCAGTTAGGGAAGGAGAACATGTGTTTGGTGTAGCCCACATATTTGCTTCTTTCAATGATACATTTGTGGTAAGCTGTAATTTGTGGCACGTGTCATCCAGCAGTTTGTATTTCCTGTAGTATTATATCATCCTAATTTTCTTTCCTGTCCAGCATGTGACTGATTTGTCTGGAAAGGAAACACTTGCCCGTGTTACTGGTAAAAACTCTCTGCCAGCACATTCGGGGTTTAATATTACATGAATACCTTATAGAAGTTTCTTGCAAGATAACAAGCTGGCAAGGTTCAATCTTGGGATTTAAATATCGTATCTGGTGCTATCAGGTGGTATGAAGGTCAAAGCAGACAGAGATGAATCGTCACCATATGCTGCAATGCTTGCTGCACAAGATGTTGCTCAAAGATGCAAGGTATATTTCAGTTGGTTTTATCGACTCAAAGGTCCTCACATAATTATAGTTCGAATACCAAGTAAATGACATCTAATCTCTTGGTTTTAGGAGCTTGGCATAACTGCCTTGCATATTAAGCTTCGGGCAACAGGAGGGAATAAGACAAAGACTCCTGGACCTGGAGCACAATCAGCTCTTCGTGCTCTTGCTCGATCTGGAATGAGAATTGGTCGCATAGGTGAAGATGCTTGCTATTATTCGATTTGTGTTTTGAAATCATTTGGTTTAGGATGATGCCAAAAACATGGAAAATTGTAGATTTAACTTAGTTGTCTGTTTTGACAGAGGATGTGACTCCCATTCCAACGGACAGTACCAGAAGAAAGGGTGGACGAAGAGGAAGAAGGCTCTAGTGTTTTTGTTGGATGCTATTATTTGTTTTGACAGTTTACAAGTTAGTGTTATTTGGCGGAACATGAGGTCAAGAGGACTTTTCTCTTCTTAAGTTTGCTCTAGCACATTGCATGACATGCAAATACAAGAGTACATGATTGAATTTCTGTACTTTGGGTCTATTTTTGCATAATTCAGTTGTATGAGCGGTATTTAATTTTATTCTGTAAATGAAATATAAAATATGGTGTTTAGTTATAGAACAACTTTTTTGGGGAAAACTCATTGCATTTTGATTGGGCTTACATTTATTTTATAGAATTTAGTAATACTTTTGAACTCTAATCTTGTATGGTTTATTTATTTCTACAAATTCCAGCCTTTGTGGTATATGACTGGGATTGCTTCTGTTATTAATTTATGATTTGTGTTCTTATTTAATTGATAACATGTGCATTGGGAAGCATCAAAATAATTTTATTTTCTTCCTCTGTGCCCACTTTCTTCACTTAATTGTTGGACTACTTGCTAGCACTTTAAATTGTCCATAGGTTATGAACATAGGTGCCAATCACCTTTATTCCCTCGTTGGATGCATCTCCAACTATTGGTCCATGGAGTCAGACGTAAAGATTCTGACGATCCAGAGATGTCGAAAATGGAGAGAAGTAGAAAACTTCATTGCCTACTTTTAGAGTTGAATACGATCAGGCATATTTTCTGTGCGACTGTTGAAGAGGATAAATATTTTGATGATTCAGACAAGTTGAAACTGAAGAACATAGGAAACTTAATAGACTAATAGTTAATTTAAGGTTTCTTCTAGAGTTAAATATGAAAAGACATGTAATGTTGTGTGACTGCTGAAGAGAAATTTTCTAATGATTCAAAGAAGTTTAAATTGGAGAATATAATTTACTTAAGGCGACTTCTAGAGTGGAATATGAACAGGCATGTAATGCTTTGATTAGATAAGCAGAAAAAATAGGGTCCTGACTTTTTATGTAGCCTGAAGGCAAGACAGACAGGCCCTTACTGGCCAAAAACAGCAAAGCAGCACTACCACAACAAACTAACAGAACAGAGAAGCACTGAAAACAATAGGGGGTAGTAAAAGTCCCCATTCATCCAAGATAAACTTACGTAAATTATTGTTCGACTTGTTCTTCACAAGCTTCTCCGAACCAGAGCTGGTGTAACCATGTTTCTTCTTGTCAGTATCCTGCAGCAAAGAAAAGTTAGTGGCAGATCCGTGCATTAATTTTGAGCTAAACTTAATCATATTCTAAGTTGCTTGTCCTGGTTGTTGATGTTATATAGCGTCAGGAGTTATCTTTCTCTTGAAGGTGAATCACTTGTCCAAGATATCAATATGCGAAGGGCCTTGCATTTGGAAATTTGAAAAGACTTGCATGGAGATGTGAAGAGACATTCATTTGAAATGAAGAGACTTGCGCTTGGAATGTAAAGAGTCTTCCGTTTCGAAGATAAAGAGTCAAGTCTTCTATATATTCACTTTGTCGGATTTCTCATGGTTGTTCGATGTTGATATTTGCTGTGAGAAATTTGATAATATTGTAATCAGTTTTTTTATCTCAATAATAGAAGCAATATTTTGGTGTGGCTGGGTTTTTCCCCTCAAGTTGGAGGGTTTTCCCAGGATAAATGTTGTGTTTTATTATTTCTTATCTTGATCTTTTGCTTATTTTTCATTCCTGATATTAAAACATTAACATGGTATCAGAGCGGGTTTAAGCAAGATCAAGTTCAGAGCGGGTTTAAGAGAGAAACTGTGGAGTTCATTTCTACTTTGGGATTGGGGGTAAAAGGCTCAATTCAAAAATCAGAGGACAAAAACTTTCAGGTTTAACTAGTGGATTGGACTGAAATCAAATTTAGTTGCATGGTGGATTCATCTCAGGATTCACATTCGAGCGTCATTGTTGGACACCTCAAGGTTTATTTGTCGTAATGGGTGAAGCCTCTTGTAAGTCGGACATTTCATTAATTCTATCAGTGATATTGTGTCCACTTTGAGTTGATTAATAAATTGGCAAAAAGCTTGTTTTATTTGGCCGACTGCATTTCTTCTCATGGGTGCTGGAGATAGAGGCTTATCATTGTTTATGCTCGACTATTATTGGTCTTCAATTCAATAAACCAAACGCATATGCATGTTAGTGTTTTTTTTTTTTCCGCAGACTAGACATAGGAAGAAGACAAGCTGTGGCATTAGCCAAAGATATATGCTAAAAATTGAAGGAGTTATGATTATTTTTGATCGGACATCATTGCTACTTACTATCGTGGGAAGAGGAATATATGGAACTCAGAATCCGTTAATGTGGTAGCCATTTTTCACTTAGCTGACTATTGGTATGTTGTCGACAGTAGTTCATGGTGAATGCGAAGTGCTTGAATCTATACATGTTGTTCCTATGCATTATTAGGGGGTGCTTGTTTGTATGAAAGTGCTTCTTGTACTACCGGAAGTGTTGTCTGAAGATTATTTTGAGTCATCTCTCATTCTTTCCAGATGTGATGAATTGGAGATTGACTAAAAGAAACACTTGGAGTTGGTTGCCGTGCAAACTTGTCTTAAAGTCGAATGAAGTTCTATAAGTAGTTTTCTGGGTTGTAACCATGGTTTGTGACGGCAAGCCATAGTGCACAGTAGAAAGTGAATGCCATTGATGCTGGAGTTAAAGAGCCGAATCCCCTTGTCTTTGCATGTGGTTGTTGATAGCTTGTGTTTTTTGATATATAGTCATCTGAAGAGTTGGACAGTTACAAAGAAAAATGAAACGAAGAGATCGACAGTCAGGGAGTAAAAATGACCAGTCAATCACCGCAAGGAATCTCAAACTCATGCGATGACCATGATGCAGTGTACTAGAGACAAGCTTGATGAGTTGTAGAGGGAAGTTTTCTTTAGGCTCAAGAAGATTCAGAGGGAACTTGAGCGGCAGATGGAGAATGCCAAGGATTAGCAAGCTCGAGAAGCAGTGTGGCTTCGAAAGTTCTTTGTTTGGTCAAACATTGGAGCCAACTTTAATTTATAGTGATAATCAAAATTGTGAGAATATTGCCCTTGCTGAGAGGGAGTCTCAACACTCAGTTGTTCTTATTATGAGCTAAATGCATTTTTCTCTGAGAGGGAGAAATTTGAGGTGAAAGCCCTTGTAATGCATTTTTCTCTGAGATGGAGAAATTTGTGGTGAAACCCTTGTAATGCATTTTTCTCTGAGACAGGGAATTTTGAGGTGAAAGCCCTTGTAATGCATTTTTGTCTGAGACAGAGAAATTTGAGGTGAAAGCCCTTGTAATGCATTTTTCTATGAGAGGAAGAAATTTGAGGTGAAAGCCCTTGTAATGCATTTTTCTCTTAGACGAAGAAATTCGAGGTGAGAGCCCTTGTAATGCATTTTTCTCTGAGACGAAGAAATTTGAGGTGAAAGCCTTTGTAATGCATATTTCTCTGAGACAGAGAAATTTGAGGTTCCACTCATGGGAGTAGCCATAGTGGATGTCATGTTGAGAGACTCCATGGCAACATCACGTGAGTGACTACGTGATGGGAGCTTGTGTTTATTTCACACATGGGAGTAGCCATGGTGAACATCATGTTGAGTGACTCCATGATGCTATCAGGTTGAGAGACTCTGTGATAAATTTTGTTTTCCTCACAAATGGGTGTAGTCATTGTGATTGTCATGTTGAGAGACTCCATGACATGAGAATCTGGAAAAGATACCTCCCTAGCTAAGAGGGAGTGTTGATGTTATATAGTGTCGGGAGTTATCTTTCCCTTGAAGGTGAATCATTGTCCAAGATATGTGAAGGGCCTTGCATTTGGAAATTTGAAAAGACTTGCATGCAGATGTGAAGAGACATCCATTTGAAATGAAGAGACTTGTGCTTGGAATGTAAAGAGTCTTATGTTTCGATGATAAAGAAGCAAGTCTTCGATATATTCTCTTTGTCGGATTTCTCATGGTTGTTTGATGGTGATGTTTCCTGTGAGAAATTTGATAATATTGTAATCAGTTCTTTATCTCAATAATGGAAGCAATATTTTAGTGTGGCTGGGTTTTTCCCTTCAAGTTGGAGGGTTTTCCCAGGACAAATGCTGTGTTTTATTATTTCTTATTTTGATCTTTTGCTTATTTTTCATTCCTGATATTAAAACATTAACATTGGTTCGGTTTTGGATTCAGGTTTGTGGGTTTGATCAAAATTTTTTAGGGTGGGTTTGAGTTTGCTTTGGGTTCGTTTCTACAAAAACATATAAAAATAAAAATAAAAAATATATACATATATGCAGCAGCAAATAAGCTCCTAATACACCATTATGCTAATAGTAAAGTAACATAGCAAAATACACCACCATATATATTAATTCTTTACAAATTCTCCCAGGGTCCGAAAATTCTTCACAAATTCTCCCCGGGTTCGGCAGGCCCAACCCATGGTCTGTGGCCAGACCCTGTCGGAACCCACAGCATACTGAATCAGATCCCAGATTCCTGACGAACCAGACTGGGACCTGGGCTTCACAGCGAAGAACCCGGTAACCTAGATCATATTATTCATTTTACTTCACATCTAAACCCTTCTTTTCTGTAAGGCATTGATCTGGTTGGTATTGGTTTGAGAAAACAACTATTGTGCTTCTCCTTGCTTGAGGGAGTCTTTGGGCATTCAGTAGAATCAGTCTGTGTAGGGAGTATTCATTTCACTGAGAGGCTATTGCCCTCCCACTTCATAGCGGTCCTCGTCTTTATCCAGATTAGAATTGTCTATGGACAATTAAATTTCTTTCATGTTTGGGGGTTTAGAGCTAGCTGACTGGCTGGATTTTTACATCACCACACCTTTTTTGGCTTTAGACCCCAGTCCCCAGTAATCTTCAACCACTTCCTTATTAGCTTTTTCATGTTTGGATTTAAACAATGCAATTCCAACAAGTTGAGTAATCTCCATGCGTCCCTCCATCATCCTTAGGGTGTTAGCTCTTTTGGTTATGGACTTCTCAACAGAATGCAGTTTTCCTTTTGTCCTTTTTTTTTTTTGTTGTGACAGCCTTAAATAATATATTACTGATGTGTTAATGGTATGACTGTTATGTTCGTTTATGTATGTTATGGAGGTTTATTGCGTTATTTTTGGTGTCTTTTTATGATTTTTCCTCTTACTATGTTATCCCCCATTGGTCTTTATTTATTTTTGAGTTGTGTGAATGCTATAGCAAAAGGGCAAGCACAGTAATATGATTGCAAAAGAAAGTGAGCAAAGAAGGCAATGTATTTATAACTAGCAGGAGCTTGACCGAGTTGTTAAATATTTAAGTGGGACTTGTACCTAGTCCTCTAAGTTAATTGGTGTGTATCAACTCTGATCAAACTGTATTCTATGTTGTGATGATGTGTCTTAAATCATATTTGTACAAATTGGGGAAAGATCAAGCGAAAATGTTAGTGGAAGCTTACCGAACAATCTAAGTTAGCCGAGACAACTAATTGCTTTTATTATTAATAAAAGCAACGCTTTCAAAAGTAACAAACATTTCCTTGTTGTTGGTTGGTTAAGATAATGGGTGAATGGGCTTTCATTATTCCAATGCGAAAATGTTAAGTGGAAGTGGAAGCTTACCGAACAATCTTAAGCTAGCCGAGACAACTGGTTGCTTTTATCATTAATAAAAGCAATGTTGTCAAAAGTAACAAACATTTCGTTGCTGTTGGTTGGTTAAGATAATGGGTGAATGGGCTTGCATTAACCCGATGAAGTCACACTGGTGTGAAGATAAGATGCAAGGCTTCTGTGACTTGGAAAGGCAATGCTCTTCTCCTGTAATCCATGTGTATAGCCTTTATACCTTCCCAAACTTAGATTCTCACTACAGGCTGTTGCTCAGGTACAAGCATCACCCTGGTTATGTGTGGGCTTATAGTCTGAAACCTATCTCATGCCGTCAAAATGTGCTGGTAATCAGTCAGTGATCAAATCGCCTGCCTTGTAAACTTTTTATATCAAATTTCATGTAAATCTGAAATGTTCATTGCCGTATGCCTAAAAGCAAAATTATTTTTCCTATGAATTCTGTCTACGACTGTGCAAGGTATAGGGCACTTTTGTTTGGTAAAACAAAAACTGTATATGTTCCCTTGAACTATCAGAAAATGAAATAATTATAGGTTTGAGAAGGATTGTGTGCTAGATACAGGCATATGGAAGATGCCTATGTATTAAAATTAGGGCAAGATGTAATATTGATCCCATAGACTGTTAGTGTTTTATGTCTCCTGGACACTAATAAAACCCAAGAATCACAGAAGCAATTTTTTTTGTCTCCTACGCTTTAAGAACTTAGCTTGATTTATTTGAGTGGGAAATATTGTAATGCTTGTAATCTAAGTTCCCGGTCCCGGTCCATGTCCCTGTCCCTGATCAGGGTTTGGGTTTGCAGGTTCAATCAACTTTTTTTTGGGGGTGGGGGGGATTTGGGTTCATTTTGAGTTTCATCCTTACAAAAACATGTATATGTATGTATAGATATATAATATTAAAGTATCATATATAATACATGCATACAATTTATTAATATTTATTTATTATTAAAATTATAAATAATAAAATTAATATATAATAAAGTATTAATAAGAAAACCCTGCGCAAAGAATATGTACCCATGCTGTATGAGCCCTTTCCCCATCCCTGAGTGACGGTGCCAGAGTGAGTAACAAAAGGATGGGAGATAGATCCAGTTGCTTCTTCTCAAACGAGGAGCAGCAGGTAGAACAAGTTGGTTGCCAAATAACCATAAGATACATGCTGTTACCAGCCCTGATCAATTGCTTCTCTGAACCTGTTGGGAAAAGATTGATAAGAATGGGCGTCTCCTTCTTGAATCTGATGAATAGGATTGATATCTATTAATAACTGGCAACTGGATCAATCAATGCATGTGGGAGAGAGAGTCTATAATGTGGCACCGGTCGGAAATGGACCAGTTTGTAAAAATTTGTTGCAGAAATTCTGAAAATGCCTGTAATTATTCACCGGTCTGCTCGGTTATGGCAGGGCCGGACCCACAATCAGTATCCAGTACCCTGCTCGGACCCCCAGTGAACTGGGCGAGGACCTGGACCCAGGATGGACCGGACCGAGACCTGGGGTCCCAGGGGGAGAACCTGGCTTCCTAGCTTGTAACCTGTTACAAATTCTTACAATTTCATTTTATCTTCTTTTAAACTATATTGGCAATTAAATAGTAAGTATTCTTCAGGGAATCTAGGGCTCAGAATGTCTCGTTGCAGTTAAGTTCTGGTTCCTTAGTGTGGGCTTGGTTACATTGTAATTAAACTGAAGTCCGGGTTAATTTTTTTCACGTAGTCCACTTGTGCAGATCTATTCAAGCGTTCCTTTTAGTACCGATGAATACTATTTTACATTTTTTAAGCACATCTGATAAAGAGAACAAAATGACATCCAAAGTACACTTTAATGTAGAACATTTTATCAGTAGGCTTTAAATAACAAATAATCCTACCTTATTGATCTTATCTTTATATAACCTAAAATATCTTCAAAATCTAGGATGCCTGTGCCTCCACCAACAGTTGTTTAGACTGTGATAGTCTTCTTCAAGTTTCAGTCAATAGAGAGGACTATCGAGATGGATGAAAAGGCAGTGCTAAAAAGGCCATTGATCAACTTGTTTTTCTCAAATTGCTTAAACTGTTTTTTAATTTTTTTTTGTTTTGCTTTCCTTACCCAGAGGAATGACATGGTGACATCATAACTGTTTAATTGTTATTAGAAGCAGATTTTAAATCTGTATTTTGTAACTGCTCCTTTTATAATATATAATGTGAAGGCCATGCTTCTTTTGCTGAAACTTCTACCTGCATTTTGTAAATGCTCCTTTAATATGTTTTAATGCAAAATTCCATGTTTACTTTGCAGATCTAAAATTAGAGATTTCCTAAATCCACAGGTTTCGTTTACACTTCCATGGACACTGATTGAAAAAGCAAATGAAGAATCTAGTAGATACTGCCAAAATTATAATTTGACTTCTAGCCTCACATTCTTAAAAGATTATCTCTTTTATTAATAAGAGTCTGAAATTGTTGGCTTCATTTTTATTGCATATTCAGATTTGGGTTTTGATGAAACTTCTATGATCTATTATTGCAATTTGCAAGTACCTTTCATGTGGACTCTATAAGAACTAACATATAGGTTTTAAATTTTAATCTTTTGGGAAATATGGATCTCTATTATTTATTGAAAAATAAATGTATCTAGTGTTTTTATTTGACCGTCTATATATAGACGACACTCAAATATTGCAAAAGATTTTTGTTGGCATTCAAATATGGAAGTATTTGCTTTCAAATAAAATTCAACAGTTATAATACAACCTATCAACAAGGAAGGTCAGTGACAGAGGATTAGAATTGAATGTTCAACAAAATAACTGTTGCCGTAAGGGAGCAAACCCATGGGTGACTTTGATGATAACCACAACTTTAAGACATGGGCACTAAAGCCACTGGAATTCAAAGGAAGTGGGTACTATTTTTTTCAGATTGCAGGAATCGAGTAGCCCTTGTTTTTTATAGATTGCAGGAATCGAGTAGCCCTTATTTTTTTTAATGGGTGAAAATATGTATGATTTTATTAACATAGTATAAAAGTTTACATTTATAGAATATAATTATGCCATCCACCTTACAAACTATCCCTTCTGTCACCTCTATACTAACTAATACAAAATTGCCTCTCCAAGGCAGAATACGATGCAAAACCTACCTACCCCCCCTTCATACCACCCTTCCCAGACCATTTTAAAACTGTGCTATTAACAGCCACACACATTGCAATTATAGAGATACAAAATGCCATTGTTTATGGCCAGCTTCAAACCCTCGATCATGCATATGTAAAACTAAAGACAAGTTCATATTTCAGTATAATAACTAAAAGGAAAAGGGCCTTCAGCCTTGACAACCGGTTTCTTCCCCTTCGAATCTATGGCATCCACCAATACTGGACTGTTAATCCAGAAATATGAGGGCTCAAAGGAAGGAGCTAAAGTCCCCTCCCTCTTCTTTGCCTCTGTCCGCTTCAATCCGTATCATGGCCTTACGCTCTTGTAATTATTTCAACAAACATTCCCACCCA
Organism: Thuja plicata; assembly: GCA_018584345.1. Lineage (NCBI taxonomy): Eukaryota > Viridiplantae > Streptophyta > Pinopsida > Cupressales > Cupressaceae > Thuja > Thuja plicata. Next base: position 604,201 of record MU227351.1, read on the forward strand.
ACCTTTGCTTCTATCATGCAGTCCTCCCTTAAGCCTTTTGAGCTACAAATTATGAACAGTTTGAGGCCACCTCCCTTGGCCCCACTGCATGCCAAAAGCCTTTGTCATCCCGATTTCCCTTCCTTGGAACAATGAAACTCCAACAATGCATTCGGTCCTTACTCACTCATTTGTAATGCATTCTTGAGCCAACATTTCACCTTTGCCTCGGAGCCAAACTCAAAAGCCCAAGCTAGAAATATTGTCACAACATCGACATTAACTTGATATTTGTGTTGTGTTTTCAGGAATTCCTCTCCCAGTAAAAATCCAAAATTTGTAAAAACATAGTCTCATGAATTTCGAAAACAATCTTCAATCTCTTCTCTGATATCTCCCCTATGAAAGCCAATTGTTGCTTGGTTGTGAGAACAATGAATTTGCCTCCATGATCTCCCGCCACCATCAGCTCACACCACTCCAATGGTTAAAACACTTTGGCCACTGTCACTCCTTTTAAAGAAGAGGAGCTTGGGACTACAAGCTCCAAATTAAATGCCTACTGTCCCAAATGTCACATCGATTTTTGTATTACTATGTAATGATGAAATTCTCGTATAAATAATGTACTTTTGCAAGATTTCATACCACACTAAGTCATCCTAGCTCATCGAGGGGTACGATGAATCATCATCATTGAACGAGTTACCCATTTCGAAAGTTGATCTACCACCCCATTACTTGATTTGTACACATGGGAAATTCTAAAGTTTTAAAGTATTCAATAATTTATAGGCTGAAGTTATATATTTATTGATATTCCATGCCAATGCATTTCCCTTCTCCAAAGCATTTATAATGACCATGGAGTCATCCTCCAAATGGAGCTTATCAAAGCCAAAGTTTTTACGCCATCAAGAAAACCTCAAAAGCTGCTTGGACTTTTGCCATGTTATTTGTCCCATCTTGCATGGCCCCGATTGCAGTCATATTACTTACGAAATCCCTTGTCACAAAGCCTGCTCCAGATGGGCTTTGATTCCCCTTTGAAGCGTCATCGAAATTGACTTTGATCCAACCATCCATTTGGGCAAGGTAATTTTTTTAAAAGGGTGTAACACTGGGACATCCCAGGAGGTACTTAGATCCAACCATCCACTTGGGCAAGATATTTTTTTAAAAAGGGTGTAACACTGAGACTTCCCAGGAGATCACCCATCCTAGTACTACTCCGGCTCAAGCGTACTTAATTGCAAAATTTTGATGGGATCCGGTGCACTAACACTAGTATGATTGCACCCAAGTAACCCTTATAAATCGCAGTGCACCGGGTAAACTATTTAGTCCTCAAAGGTAGAATCAAAAGGAGAATCTGAGGCTTGAATGGTCAAATGATTATCATTTGCATTCTTCCACCAAGAAGCAACGCCTTTACGATGCAAAAGAGAATAGTCTGTAGCCATATGACTAGTAGAGAAGCATCGACGACATTGAAAGAGGAGGCCCTCATAATCCAGTGATTGAGTCCAAGGCCTCTCCCCAACCATGAGCACCACATCCTCCAGAAGTGGTGTGGAGATATCCATGTCAACTAAAATGTGAGTGAAAGTAGAGTGGCCCAATGAAGTCGTAGCTTGATCCACCTTCAAGAAACAACCAATGTGTAGCATCCACCCTTGGGTTGTACTAATTTTTTTTTACTTAACATCAATCAACCAATCAACTTCCTATTAATTTATTAGTGGTCATTTTTAGACTCTTTCGTTCACCATGGTGGTGACAACTTAGTATCACCCTATATGCTTACAATTGATAATGTTTAGCTTCCATACTTAGGGTCATACCTAGACCCAGATCTAAGCCTCGAGGGTTCACTCCTGATGACCCTTTCTACGTGTTAGGGTTTTTTCTTGCAAGGCCTCTAAAATGCTTGAATACTAGATTAACTCTATGACTCCCAATGCCTTGAAACTCTGAATCAAGCAAGAGAAAACACTAATTGATGAGGTATTTTGATAACACTGGGGATATCTATTATCACCTTCTCCTTTTTTTGAGATCCACTAACTCAGGCAGGTTTTACCTATGATTGATTACTGATTTGACAGTATCTTTAGAGTGGATTTTTACTTATGTGCTGAATGCTCTGTTCTTATATGGATAAATAGATAACAATGCAGATCACTATGATCACTATGAGGAAAAGTTTAACAATCCAAATCATTATCTTGATGATGACAGACAACAACATGACAAGGAATTTCATCCTTCTTTCCTTTTATAATTCTTATGAATTTAGGAGTAACCTATTTGATTTTCTCTTTAAGAAATCAACAAACTCAAATTGTAAACTCTGTGAGTACAATTGATTTTAAATATATGCTCTTTATGTAAATGTGATTGATTTTGAATAGTTTTGAATATTTGGATGATGACAGATCACTTAACAGGTTTTAGACCAGTGCCTATCCTTGGGCTATAGAGTCAAAAGATATAAATCCACAGAAATAAACAAGTAAGAATACTGTAGGATGCCTTACAACCTACATACAACTCAGGTAAAGTGCCTTACAAATTACCCCGTCACTCCCACAATGTTGTATCAAATCCTCAATCATTGTTGTGCTCTCTGAAACTACTCACAAAATTTAATTCTCCCCTTAGAAGAAACTTGCAAATAATTAGATAACTACCTTATAGCCAATATGTTTAACATGCCTTACAAATCAAACATAAAAGAATACACACAATAAGCAAAGTGACAACAACAATGTAGAATAAAGTTGCACTGTATTTTTATTCATATATTTTTGCTTCAGTACATATAAAGGCTAAAAGCTCAAAAACACAGACTGAAATCTAGAAGTCTGTCTTGCAATTATATTTCATCTCTCTTAAAACTATTACAATTGATCTATTTATAGGTCTAAACCATCATGGAATCCTTAAGATAAGGATGCAACAAGCTTCGGATGGTTTAAGAAACCTAACCCTAAAATTTGCAGAAAAGACAAAAGAGAAAAGTGACCCAAGCGGTGGAAAGACAAAAGTAGAGGATAAAATCTGATCTGCTCCTTGTCTTCATGTGATCTTCGACACCTTTGGTTTGTGTACTCCCAGGATAGTTTCTGATACTCTTTAATGATGACTAGCTTGCCTGTTCTCTAAGAAACTGTGTGTCGGATCCTCAAACATTCCTTTATTCCTCAAAAAGTCAATTGTGGCAACATTCTTCTTTTCTGTCTTTATATGAACTTTGGCACCTTTGTCTGATTATGTTTAGGATAGCATCAAATGTTTGTATTGAGACCAAGTGACCGCCATTAAAGGCTAACCTACACTTGTCTTTTATGATTGCTAACCTTCTTGTGCTCATAGATCAGGTGCCAAGTGTCCCCTTTTTCACTCTTCATCCAAGACATCAACATCAACTGCAGCAGCCTTCTTTTTCTTTGGTTTTGTCTTCAAGTCCCATGCTGCCACATCATCCTCTGTAGGCCAATTAAAGCTCTGAATGCTTTGCAGTTGTGCCTTTTGCCTCTCCCATCTGACATCAGTTATACCTTTAACATCCACTTTAAATTTATTTATGTCAGTTTCTGCCTTGAAAGCTTCATCTAAAATCCTATTATAGCTTTCCATATCTAGATCTGAATCTGAAATAAATGTCTCTTTATTAGGCAGCATGGTGTCAAATTCACTTTTCCAGGCCTCCAAGGCCTTAATATGATCATCCTCTCCCTTGATTGGAGGAATAAACTGGTTAAAACTTGATCCCAAGAGACTGATCTTCACCTCAATCTGATTTAACTTTCCTTTAAAGAAAGGTAAAGCCACATTTATTTTCCCAATCTCATCCCCCACCTTTGTCACAATCTCCGGTAGATCTGGCCTATGTGGCTGTAGATAAGCCAACTTCTCAAATAGTTGTACTCTACTTGACCAAGTTGTGAAAAAAGGATTCAAAATAGAGATGTACCCTGTCACCTCAACATGTAAAGTAGGTAATTTATTATATGCATTTAGGATTATATCAGTTTTATCTTTTAGGATATCAATCCTATGCTGAAGTATATTCAACAATGCATTTATGACAATCTCATTATCTCTTTTAGCCATATCCTCTATTTTTGCTTCTTCCTCTGTTTCAACTTTTTCTTCTGTATGTGGAGGCTGCTCTGAGGGTACATATACAACTTCTGGCTTTTCTAGCAAATTGTTTGGTCAATTCAGCAATTACCCTCTCTTGCTCATGAATCTTGATTTGGCATAATTCTCTGTCCTTAGCCAAAACACTAGCCTCATCTACCAAAGTTTCACATCTTTCAGACAATTTCTTTGTCTTATACTCATTCAAATGTGCCCAGTGTGTCATTATTTGGGAAATCTCCAAGTCACCTGTGTTCTGAACTGACCACACCATTTGGTTCCCCACCATGCTCTCTTGAATATTCAACAATTGGGGTTCTGGTCTTTAGGACATAAACTCCACATGGCAAATGCTTGTGAATTTGGACTATATCCAAATACTTTGATCATATCACCAATTTGGACCTCAGTTGTCATCTTTAGGTCCGGTTTCTTTCTTATTTGGTCTATTATAAATGCTGAGGCTAAATCCCAGCCTTCAGCAAGCAACATTCCACTGTCCAAAACTAATTTCTTGGCCTCTTCAGGAGTAATATCCCCAGTTTCAGGATCATATGTTTGTAGAGCTAAAAGAGCCTCATTTGTCACTACTTCCTCACCAGCTAATCTCAACTGCTCTTTGATCTATTTCTGTTTAAGCCATCTGAGGAAATCCTTGAATTTATCAGTTTTTATAAAATTGTCATCTTTTAAAAACTACTACTTATGGACCAGTCTCTCATCTATACATGTTTTTAGCGGCAACTCTATGTCCTCCACTTCTTGCTGCAATATTTTCCCTTTTCTTATTTCTTTTCTCAGATTATGATAATAAGCCCTATTACTAGGAATAAGGGCACTTACTCTATCTTTTTTCCTCTCTCTTCTCTCATAAGTTTGAGCATGAGAAGATTTACCAAGATCAACCTTCTGCCTCTTTAGGGCAGGCTCATTTGTACTCTCCAGCTCTGTTTCCTTGGTTAAATCAATGGTGATCATTTCCCCTGCTGCCATTGCTTGTTCACTGCCCTGTGGCGGCTGATCCATTGGAAGTGTGCTTGGATTTGAATATCCTTCATCACTATCCTCCTCATATTTTGAATCAGAGTGTTCCAGCTCTTCTTGCCCTTTCCCTTTCATATCCAAGTGATTCTCAAACTGTTCACATAAGGTATGATGATTGTCCAACATAGCCCCAATTCTATCAAAATAAGGCAAATTAGGGAAGAAATCCCCAAATGCCACTCCTCTTCTCCTCGCTTGTTTTTCCAAACCCAATAGTTCTTGGATTTTATCTCTTCTCAGCTTCACCTCCCCTTCATCAATAATATTTCTTGTGGCATCTTCCTCCACACATTCACCATGTAGATAAGTGTTAGGAATAGTGGGAGTAAGGAGTTTCTTAGCTCCTGCAATGAAACCTTCTGTATCAATATACCTGTATAAGGCAACACCCATCTTGTAATCATTCAACCAGTTGCATACTAAATCAATGACCTTCTTGCCAATTGTAAATTGATATATCTTGAATTGTCTAGGGGTAAATGTCCCCTTCCTATGAGGTGCAAGGTGTTCATTATCAGTTAACATAAGTTGCCAAATGAATTCCATTGCAGCAATTCTGGTTGGTACATGATATGGTAAAATATGAGGGGGATGAGAACATCCATAGACTCTAATCATTGTAAAATTGCTCTCCAAATAGAAGTCACCCCAGTTATGGTCTCCCTCCCATTTGTCCACATACTGACAGGGTCTTAGCAGTTGTAACACCTTCACTGGGAGCCTAGTTTTGTTCACTCCTAAACTTTGCATCAATGGGTAAACTACCCAATTCTCAAATCCGCAAAAGTCATAGTCTTTGGTAGTGAAATTACAAATTTTAATCCAAAACTGGATACGGTTGGGCTGGTTGTAATATAACCGCCAAGGGTTCAAATTTGACAAATCTATAATATTATAATTGAAATGCAACAATAGATGCATTAGGATTGAATAATGCAGGAATTAAGGCTCCTTCTCCTTTTGAATGACAACAAACACCTCATGCATCATGTTGATGATATACTGAATGTAGTCATAGCTGGTGCTAGAGTGTACATCCTGTAAGTCTAAAACCATCATGAGAATCCCAACACCGATTCTCGCAGCTCCTCCATCCTTACCAAACACTCTATATAGGGCATATGCAATGTACTTGATATAGAAATTTAAATCCTTGTAGTAGTAAGGTGCAATTCTTGGTATAGGGGCAATATGGTCTCTGACCTCACTAAGGATGTGCATCTTCAATTGAGTCCTAACAACTCCAGACTGTAGCCTATACCTTTCCTCTTGCCTAGGGAGGTTAATCTCAGTGGACATTGTGCTATATAGGCCAAAAGCTTGCATGAAAGAATTTCTATTTAAGGCTAACAACACAGTGCCATCATTCTTTTTAATTGTTTTTGTTAATGGGTCATAGTGGTGTGCTAGTCCTAGGAACAGGTCTACATCTACAAATACATCAGGGACTAACAACCTAACCAATCCACAAGTCCAAGGGTTTGAAATAGGCATAGCTTTATCACAGTTTTTGTAAAAGTAATTGAAAAGAGAAAACCTGTGGTCCCTGAAGTTTTGGCATCTCTTATGTCAGCATATTCATCTCATAGAATATCTACATTCACCTTCTTGTTTTGATTGGAACCAGGCAGCAGCTTCAGAAACTCATCAGAAAAGTTTCTCTTTGCCTTAGCATCTTCATCAACATCATTAGTTTTCCCACTGGTGGAAGCTATGCTGACCGCTCTACTCATTTTTCTCAATTATGTTATTATCTGTTGTGTTTTCCACTTCTTTTCACCGATATTGAAACAAATCTATTCTCAGAAACACTATTCCTATGGAATGCACAGAAGACAATTCAAAAGCACCGAAATCTTGGAAAAATCACTTTGAATTCAACCAATTTCACTAAATTAACACATCTCTTTTGGACACAGAAAACCTAGCAAATTCTTTCGCTCTGGAATTCTGAATGCAAGGTAAATAAGAATAAGCAATGATATCATCCTTTTATGGCAAAATTATACAAGGGACACAACTCATTATTGGAAAATCAATTACTTTTGCCTTCAAGTTTGCATACTGTGTCATTAATCCAATTCCTAGCCGTAGCCTCTGAGTGTGACAGGAAATCAAATTCAAATGAGTGCATTCATAGTAAAAACCCTTATAAAATTCGAAAAAAATCACCTTTTGATTTAATTGGCTCTTTTTTAGACATTTCAGCTACTTTTCCCACGTAGTCATTAATTCTCTACATTCCTATTGCCCAATGATTTCAGCAATGTCATGTCAGCAACTACCTTTACCCCTTTTTCACCTTAACTATCATTTTTCTTATTTGGCGACCACGCGACTATGCATTGTCTCCTTATCACTGAACATATCTCTTGACCTTAGTTTCTTTCCGAGACCTGGTGACAACGATCTTCTCCTCATTTTACCTTAACTGTGGTTCACTTCTAGCGACTTCGCGACTGAAGGAATCCAAGTCGCTGAAAGAATTTCTTAACTCTGAGTTTATTAAGAGACCTTGCAACCAAAGCGTTAGTTTTTTAATCATTGGATAAAAATTGATTTTAATATCTCTCTTGGAGACTTGGCGACTATAGTTTAATATGACATTTATTTTCTCAGTTTGTAAGTCGCCATAAGAAATTTGACTTAGCCTTTTCATCTGGAGATCACGCGACTACTGTTGATCTTATTCCTTGAGTATCCAACGGTCCCGCCAAGTCGCTGATAATGTTATAAGAACCCTAAAAGATCTGGAGACCTGGCTACCAAAGTGAAATTTATACCTTAGTCTCTTAATCGCCAGATAGAATTTCTTCATTTGGAGACTATGTGACCGAAGCTTCAATCCTAGACATTTTGAACACGTGTCTCATCTTTATTGCTTGTCTCCAGGTCGCTGAATAAACATTCACTTATCAAATCTTATCAGTGACTCCACGACTACTGTTGATCTTATTTTAATCATGTGGTTGTTGCCAAGTCTTTGATCTTTTAACTTAACTCACTTCATATTCGGAGACCTTGCAACTCATTGTTTTTTAACTCATCACTGACCTGAACTGATCTGGAGACTGCGCGACTGTGGAAAATCCAAGTCGCCAGACACTTTGCCTCAACCCATGATCTGTTCCGCGACACCACGACCAAAGCCTTTATTTCCATGTTGCCATAAAATATTTAAAAGGTAAATATTACTTGGAGACTTCGCGACTAAAAGAAACCGCTAAGTCTTGTGACTTTTAAAGGAATATTCTTTTCTCTAAGAGACAACCCGACTAAGGTGAATCACTAAGTCTCATAATAAATTGGAATATTCGTTTGGTATTAAGAGACTAGGCGACTAATCTTAAAAGGCACATGAATTATTATATGACTTAAGCTTTTAAATAGGTAACTCAAAAATATAAACTTGATCAACATTTCTAGGGCTTTTGACATTTTTGTATACAATGAAACTTAAGACATAGGGTTTTTCACCATTTCTCTGGATTTTGACCTAAGAACATGGAACTTTCTCAGGGATTTTGCAATTTTAGACATATTTTCAGCATTTGGGCAACTCTCAATCATGAGGACATCAATTTTTTTATAGGAAAAACACTAGGACTGGGAATACAACCAACACTACGGATCCTCTAGTGGAAAATCATTGGCTTTGTAGTTTACAATTAAAGGATACCATGAACTTGGTCCCATCCAATAAAATATATCAATTTCCTTTAGGTGTTGTTTCCATACCCATCATTATCAATCATTAGTTTTACCAACTTACACATACACATATCTCAAATCACGCACCTAGTGATTATCTTGAGCATACATCACATATGCTAAGGATTAGTTCATACACATCATAGGTAGAGAAGTTGACTAGCCATTCTGTACATCACACGCACAATAACTCCAACATATTTCACAAAGAAAATATGATACTCCTATAAGATAGTTTGTTGTCATTAGTTTTGTCAAAGTCATAATAGTCAATGGAGACAATTGGTAAAGAGGAAGAATACACTATGGTAGGCAGTCGGTAAAGCAGAGTATCAATTACATTGAGCACCGAACAACAACAAGCACTGAGTTAAGAAAAGGACAATTACTGATCAGGAGTTAGTCACCGAGTCGCCAAGCAGAGTTATGTCACCAAGCAAGATCAGAGCACACTACCGAGTATACCATAGCTGACATAACATTTCAAATTTGTAACATTGAACCTGGATGCTGAGCGGTAAAGTTTTTACAGTTTTCGAGGTAAACGTTAGGTAGAACATTGGGATTACACTAATATGATTGCACATGATCACGAGGCAATTCAACCAATGATATTCAAGTATAATAAATGCATTGGGAATGAAACCAACCTCGCACCGCCTCACCTCCACTGCAGAATGAGAAGGATCTAATTAGGTTAACTGCCTTAAGATCATTTAAAAGAAAAAAAACATTTTGATGAAAGCGAGATGGTGAATATTATAGAGAAGAAGCAGTTACAACGACAAAGCTAAAGACATAATGCAAAATTTATAGGGTGAAGAATATATAAGTTACCGAGTGCAGAAAGAGGTAATGCACTTGTAGAGCATAAAGATTCTGAACAATATTATGATTGATGCATACTTGCAGAAATTTTTGTATTAATTAGGAGAATAGAAATCCCATTCAGTGGGTAGGCCTTAACAGGTCTTATTTTGTAAATCCTTTAACCGGGTACATCTCTTAGATGAGAGATTGTAAAATCCTTTAACCAGGTAGACTGAATAAGTCTTTTGTACTCTTGACCGAGTATAATACTCTTAATAGGGTAAGCTACCGGAAGTAACTAACATTGTAGCTCTAACCGAGCAACTTTTATTCTGCAGAAGTGAAGGATTGTGGGTGCCATCCCCACCGCAGTTTTTTCCTCTAACAAAGGATTTCTGCGTGACAAAAAATCATGCAGTTATCTGTCATGGTTTTCTAATTTACTTTACATGCTTTTCAATATTTTTATGAATGGTATTCAGTTCGGTGAAGAGTAAGGAATAGTAGTTAAAAAGTTTTATAAGTACTGATTCACCCCTCCCCGCTCAACACTTACCTTTCCATAGATTAATCCAACAATTGGTATCAGAGCTTGTCTCTTGAGATAGGGGTTTAAACACCTGAGAGTAAAGATCATGACCATGGAAAGTTACAAGCAATCTATAAGAATATTGATAGCCTTGAGTTTGAGTTGGAGAGTGCACAAGAAGTGATTGAAGATCTGAAAAGCAAGTTAGAAAAGTCCTTAAAACTAAGGAAGTAGTTGTGTAGTGAATTAAAATCCACGCAAGAGCATGTTGATACTCTTGAGACAACATCTGAAAGTAGTCTGAGTGATGAAGCCAATTCTGCCATTGCAGAACTCATGGAAAAGAACAAAGAAACTCACTGAGCAACTAAACTTGGCAAAGATAAATCAAGAAACACAAGCATTGAGAATGAGTGAGATACTTGACTCTAAGGGAGCAGTTGAAGATGCATTGAAATTAACTGAAGAATACAAAAGACTGTTTGAGACAAGAATAGCTGAGAAAGACAATGAGATAATGAGGATAACACAGGTACACTATAATATTACTGATCAACTAGTGAGAGAAAATATAGAGTTAACCAGGAAAGAGTTTGAGAATCAAGCACTGAAGTGTGAAGTTGATAGATTGACGAGGGAGTTGAAATCTGAAAAAGAAGCAAATGAGATACTAAAGAGAAATGAAGAAACACTGAGATCATTGGATGCACAACTTAAAGGTCAGAGACAACTGATAGACAAGACTGGACTAGGATTCAATAGTAAGAGCACTACTGAGAAAGGAGAGTCCTCTAATCAAGCTGACAGTCATGGCACTTCTACTCCACCGAAGTCAAACAAGCCTAGTTGCCACTATTGTGGGAAACCTAGACATACTGCAAACATATGCAGAAGCAAAATGGGTAAGTCACCGAGTTCACCCAAGTTCGATGGACATTGTTATAACTGTAACAAGTATGGGCACCGAGCACATGAATGCAGATCTTAGACTGAAAACAACACAAGAAAGTCAAAGTTCGATGGCTACTGCAATAAATGCAACAAGTACGGTCACAAATCTGAAGAATGCAGATCACAAAAGAGAAATGACAAATGGGTACCGAATCGATAGAATATGCCAAGCAACTGACATGGTACCTCCATACCATGGGACTATAACACAAGGATATTGTGTTTATTCTGTGGAAGATATGGACGTATTGCTGCAAACTGCATGTTGCTACATGGTAGGAACAGTAGAAGATCTTTGAGAAATCCTGACATGACATGCTACCATTGTCACAAGCTAGGTCACCTTGCCAAAGGCTGTAGGTACCGAGGCAAAGCTCCTACCGAGGAAGAAACATCTGAGAAACCTAAAGTGAATGTTGAAGAAATGAGAGATCAGATGAATAAGACATGGAGAAGAAAGACCATGGATGATGGAACATCATTCAGAACAATTGAAGGCACCTCGTCCTCTGGATCGGGTGCAACCAACTCTGCCTAATCAGTTAAGAGGTATGAGTAGGAACTGCAAGTTAAATTTCAAATCTTAAATCGGTTCCTAGTATATGTGAAGAGATCCATATGAGCATACTTAGATGCATTTGGATACATACCTATTGAGTTTATATTTCATATTTATTCGGTAAAAGGAAAGTAAAGTTAGGTATTCGGTAAAGTAGGTCAACGAAGCATTAATTGCTACTTTTTGACCGTTGAAAACCCTAAACCTAGAAAAAGCCATAAATAGACCGCATTGTCTATTATTGTTACTTAAAATTTTCTAGATCAGTGTCAACAGAGTTGGAGAATTGAGTCCTCAAGCGAACTTGAGCGATTGTGAAGGTAATCCTCTACCACTTTGAGCACATTTGAATCTACTTAAGGTATTTGTGGTGTTTCCCTATCCGTGTTGGTGCAACCGAGTCGTATACACAAACCCTAGTTAGAAGATTTGTATTTGACAAGAGAATATGGCCTCGAAAGATCAAAACTTAGTTGTGGTTGAGAATGTTGAGCCCGTGAATCCTAAGTACAAGCTACCTCCTGTGAAGGCAACTGGACCAGACATGATGGGAGCACTTTCATCCATTCCGGACAGAGTTCTAATGACCAAGGACATTCACATGTTTGTCCATTGTAAGGCCGAGGAGATTTGTGAAGCGAAGATTGATTCATCTTACCAAAAGTTATGTGCAAACGGGAAACTAAAGAGCAATCATATTCATCTGGAATCAAAAGGTTTGACACATGCCCTGCATATCCCGAAGGTATTCAAAATAGAGTGGATAAGGATGTTCCTTAGCCGAATACACGACCAATGAATGTGGCTAGATCAACCTGTGAAGATCACAAAGGATGTGTTACACATTGTGACTGGTTATCTGATTGGAGACAAGCCTAAAGCTATCATACATATTGAGAATAACAAACTAAGCAAGTTAACCAAAGCCAAATGGGATGGAAGAGGTCTGAATATTTCTACTATTGAAGACCCCGAGTTGAATTTAACATGCAACATCTTGTCCTACTGAGTATTTCAATCATCTTGAGTGGATAGCGTACCTTGTGGAGCTGTTGATTTGGCTTACAAGATTGTAAATAAATATCTGCATATTGATCTATGTGAGATACTATTGAAACAACTTGAAGACAACATGAACACTATAAGGAAATCCAAGACAAATACATTGAAGTTCGTCTCACTACTGGTATGCATATACTTTTATTTTGAGAACTTCTTTCCATCTATCGGAAGTGTGAAATGGAATGTTGATAAACCATTCATCTATCAAATTAGTGAGTACATTCAGAGTCTAGGAGAGAATTTTGATATTATTATGAATGACTACTTCACCAAATTCCAAGCTAGGATGTATAAAAAATTTAGAGTAACACCTCAATTAGTTGAGAAATATTATGAATCTATCTATTTTGAGGTAGACACCGACTAATGTATTATCAACGCAGTTGAGCCTAGGAGCATATGTATAGAACCTATGGGATATGAGATGGATATAGACATTGCATCTTAACAAATCAAAACTCTCTTAGCTAAGCCTGCTGATAAAAGATCCAAGAGGTATGGAACATATGAAGAAGTTAATTTCAAGATTAAGCAAGGTATCTTGGCTCCTAAAATTCATAGAAAATCTAGCAAGTTGAGTGCTAACCTGAATAAGGATTTGGGAATTGATGATGAAGAAGATGAGGCAGAACCCTCTGAAGTGGAAGGCAAGAAACCACATGTATTGAAGCCTTCACCGAGCCCCAAATCTACTAGATCATCAAAAAGGTCTACAACATCACCGAAAGCAAAGAAGAATTATGCTGAACCGAAAGAGAAGACATATGTAAGAATCAAGAAGGCAAACACTAGACCAAGGAGAAAATTCAAGATACTACCAGACAATGACACAAAGACTGAAGATTTAAGCAAACTCAAAGTTGTGAAGAACAAGCTTCCACCACCAGGAAGTCTAGATGAAATGTTTGACACAATGAAGAAGTATGGAACATTTAGAGGAATGAAGTGAGAAAAGTACAAAACTCAAAGTAAAGAGAACAAGGTAAAAATTGAAGATGCAATTATTTACTCATTACACAAATTCAGATACACACCACTTGAATTTTTCAAGTTTTTTCCTATTGAGTTATAAAACACCATAGATGCAAGATGAAAATATGCTATGAATATTGAAAAAGAAATGAGAGAGATCTCTCGTGCTAACTGTACCAAATCTATTTATTGAAGAAATTGAAGAGAATTTGAAACAACACTCTAAATGATTTCTTGTAAAAGGAAGATCTTTAATGATTATGACAATAGACTTGGAGTAATTACAGTTGGAAAATGATGCAACGGAGAGAGATATTCAACATTAAAGAGCCTAAATATCAAGCTGAGCAAGAAAAGGAAACCATAACCGATGAAGTTGTAACATATGATCAAGGTAAGAATAATTCTATTGATTTGAAAATTGACACCGATGAAATTATTATTGAGGATATTACTGACAAAGATCCCGGAGATGATACATCACAAGATGAGAATGTTATGGCAACTGAGGACATCGATACAAAACAATGAACATCAATGATAAGGCTACTACTAATCCTACTCTACAACTTGTATTGGAACAAGTACTATATTATCACACAAGTCAAGGTGATAGTACTACAACTATGGATACAAAAGAGCCAACCTCCGAACCTCTAAAGGAAATAGAGAAAGAGAAGGAAAATGAGGTTGAGGAAGTGAAAGACACACAAAAGGATACAACTACCAAGAAACCAACAACACTGAACACTGAATAGGTTCCCCCAACCGAGTCGATTACACAACAACAAGAGTTCGACAAAGATGAACCAAAGGAACAAAATGAACTGAAGGAAGCCAAGATACAACAAGATGAGAAGAAAGATGACACATTACAAGAGAACAAAACAAAGGAGAAACTGTTAGAATAACTAAGGGGGGGGGGGTCAATCAGTGGCCTAAAAAATATTTCAGTAAATCAACCCTAAAACTTAGTACCACAATATTAAGCCTCTAGTTATCTTCATTCCTACAAGATGAATGCCTTCAAACAATCTTAACAAATAACTACTGCTCGGAGTTCACTGTTAAACCTTATTCTTATTGTTTACTAATTAGCAGTCTTTCATTTACCAAAAAATAGTAAATTGCTTAGTGTATACTGATCAATCCAGAGTTAGTTATGTGTAATGCAAAACACTAAAGTAATGACTCATAAACACATTGACACATGAATTTTTAACGTGGAAACCCTGTTAAGGGAAAAACCACTTAGGACCGGTAACCCAAAATTTTCACTCTTCTGAAATGAGCTCGGTGAAGAGCCAACCCTGTTAAAGGTTACAAACACACTGTTAGGTGTGACCTTGTTAGAAGATTTAAATATAATAGTTTGTCACTTGATATTGGACATCTCTATGCTACCTTTCTATGACCAAACCCTGGTTTGTCAAATGGTATCTGACATCTCATGCTATCTTCATGATCAAACTTTTTGATACTCCTTGGGATGCATCTCAATATAGAAAGGATTGTTAAGTCCTGCTTGGTTAAGAGACTTTCTGATTCAATGGTTAAACTGAAAGAGTAAATGATCTGTTCACATATGCAACTATCAACTTGCAGATTTTCAGATCTATTGTAAGTTCATAATACCTTTTTGATCAATGTATCTTTTCAATACCTTTGCTCCACTTCTTTCTGCCTAGTGATGCTGTGCTTCTCTGTTGCTCAGTGTCCACAAAAATCTTTAGCTCTTTTCTCAGCTTGATTGATCAGGACTGTACGAAGTTGTTCTTCATCAGTTTCTCTCCAACATCCTCTTTCTCTATTCACTCCCTAATTCATAATGAATTAGATTCTCTTTATAGACATGATATCACTATTTCTAAGTCTTTGATTTTTTTGTTCTTGGCATGATCCGCAATTCTAGCCAATCTTGATTTAAAACATTTAATCCTGTTTTATCTCATAGATATCTTCTTGTCAACTGTAATAAAACAACTTTAAATCTTTTACTTATCTCTGGCTTTAACTTGTCGATGAAAACAATGTTAACAACCAATTAACTCTATCTTTTAGCTCTTGCCAACTAAGTATTTTGTCGTTTATGAACATGAGTTCTTTTCAATGTTTAACTCTTTGATAACTTTGGTCAACACTTCAGTTCTCCTCGGGCATCACTGTGAAGTTCTTCTCGTCGGTAATGCTTGTCGGGTTTCTTTATCGGGCAACACTGTGACTTTACTTTCAGGTTTCTCTGTCCGTCGGGTTCTACTAACCGTCAGTGTTTGTAGTCACTTAGTGAATACTGATCTTTTATGCATTACTGAAAGCATAATATTTATCTTTCCGACTCTCTGAAGTCTTTGACACATTGTATATAACCAAATAGATTATATCAAGTTGACATAAATGACAATACAATCCATTAACTGATTTAATGTCTTGCATTATCTTTCTGCATTTCGGTGATCAACTTAACATCTTCAAACATTCAATTAGTTATGGTTCATCAATCTCTCCCTTTGACATTGATGGCAACACACTACATTATCACACTATATTATTTCTAATACAATATGGAATATATCAAGTTTGTATTTCATCAATCTCTCTCATATCTTTTGTTCTATAACCAATAAAAATGTCTGGCTCTCGCTAAGCTCATATAGGTTAGATTTGTTTCTTGAAGAGTGTCTTCTCCAATCTTTAACCACTTTACTGGATAGATGTATCAACTTCTGATTCTATTTCTAATATGTGCTCTGCCTTGACTTTTCTTCTCCTTGATCATCTCTTTTTCCTTTGACAACAATCTCTCTTTTAGTATGTATTCTCTCCATCATGTTTCTTCTCTCCCTTTGATTAATATTTCATATGTAATCTCTCCCTTTGGATAATGATTAACTCTCCCTTTGAATTCTTAGGAACTTCTCTCCATGGATATTGAATGGATAATGATATAATCTCTCCCTTTGACAACAATGCCAAACAATTCTTCCATCCTTTTTATAATATACTTCTTGAATTTCCCTATCCATTAGCAATACAGTGACTCTGTATTATCCAAAATTATCTCTGGTGTTCGGTGCAAATTTGTACCTTGTGTACAGATGTATCTTTGCAGTCCATCTTTCTTGCTTGCATCAACATGAATGATCTTCTGATAGTGTGTAGGATGATGCAGCCTCCTAGTCATCCTACTGACTGATAGACAAGGGTTGGACCCCTAGTCTCTGTCTCAGGTACTCAAATGTATCTTTCAGTAATGGCTTGGTAAATATGTCAGCTAATTGTTCCTTAGATTGAACATATTCTAGTATCACTTCTTTTTCTTGCACTTGTTCTCTTAAGTAATGATACTTGATTGGTATATGCTTAGTCTTAGCATGCATGACTGGATTCTTTGATATGTTTATTGCATTTCTATTATCACAACAGATAATCACTGGTTCAAGAATCTTCATATTCATACCTTCCAACAACTGTTTGATCCATGCAATATTGGAGCAATTTGGAACAACCATATATTCTACTTTTGTAGTAGAGTGTGAGATGCATCATTGCTTCTTGTCGATCCATGTGACAAGTCTATCACCCATTAAGAATGCTCCTCCAGTTGTGCTCTTTCAGTTATCTAGGTTTCTAGCCCAATCAACATATGTATAGACTTGAAGCTCAAATTTACCTTCTCTTTTATACCATAAGCCATAGTCCTCGGTGTTCTTTAGATATCTCAGAATTCTCTTGACGATAGTCATGTGTGATTCTTTGGGATTAGCAGAGAATCTTGCAACTATTCCAACTGCATGTGCTATATCTGGTCTGGTATGAATAACACACATTAGTTTGTCAATCATTGATCTATACAAGATCTGATTTACCTCATTTGATTTGTCTTCTTTTGTCTACTTACATCCAATTTCCATAAGTGTACCAACTGGCTTGGAATCTTCCATCTTGAATATCTTCAACACTTCCTTGATGTATAAGGACTGAGTGATATATATGCTTGCATCTTATTGAAGAACCAGTAGACCAAGAAATAATTTGATCTCCCCAAACATAGACATTTCAGACTCTTTGCTCATTTCATTAGCAAAGGATTTACATAACATTTCATTTCCCCCAAATATGATATCATCAACAAATATTTCAGCAATCAGAATATTACCATCGGTATCTTCTTTAAGTACAGATTGCTATTTTCACTTGTTCTTACAGATTTAATGCTTATGAGATAGGAGTGAAGTCTTTCATATCAGGCTCTAGGTGCTTGTTTCAATCCATACAAGGCTTTATGTAGTTTACATACCATGTTTCTCTTGTATGGATCAACAAACCCTTCTGATTATTCAATGCATACCTCTTCTTCCAGTATTCCATTTAGGAATGCAGATTTGACATCCATCTTTTATACCTTGAATCCTTTGAATGCAATATAAGAAAGTAAGATTCTTAATCCTTCTAGTCTAGAAACGGGTGCAAAGGTTTCACCATAATCAATACCTTCTTCTTGTGCATACCCCTTGCATACTAATCTTGTTTTATTTCTTGTGTCTTCTCCATTCTCATTTAGCTTGTTTCTGAATATCCATTTGGTACCAATGACATTCTTGTCATCTGGTCTCAGTACTAGTGTCCATGTACTGTTCTTTTCAGCCTGTTCTATTTTTTCATTCATAGCACTGACCCATTCCCCATTTTCAAGTGCAGTATTAACAAATTTAGGCTCAAAATAACAAAGTAAACATCTAGTGTTTAGTGAGTTACTTCTTATTCTCATTCCAGCCTTCTTGTCTCCTATGATCTAATTTTGTGGATGATGTCTTCTGACATACTTGGAAAGTTTCAGTTCAGCTCTTTGTCCATCATTCTAATCATCATCTTGACCTTCGTTCTGATCTCCATCGCTTAGAACATTATCTTGAAGATTTTCTTGATTTTCGGTAATTGTAGCCTGATGCTCGGGTGCAATGTTCTGTTGCTCAGGAGTGATACACTGTTGCTCGGGTAGAGTGTCAGGTTCTTCAGTGCAAACAAACATGTTGTAGTCTTCTAGTTCTTTTCTACTTTCCTTATCATTCTTCTCTGCAAATTCATCTATTCTTACATTTGCACTTTCAATGATCTTGTTAGAGGACTTGTTAAGACATTTATAAGC
>MU227351.1:627633-670156 GCA_018584345.1 Thuja plicata
GTAAGGATCTGAAATGTTTGAGATCAGATAGAGGAGGAGAATTTATATCAGATGAATTCACTAATTTATGTAATGAGCATGGTATAAAAAGATAGGTTTCTGCACCAAGAACACCATAGCAAAATGGAATTGCTGAGAGAAGGAACAGATCAATAGTTGACCATGCAAAAACATTGATGATAGAGAAGGACATCACCCAGATCTTCTGGAGAGAAGCTGTTAGCACTGCTGTCTATACACTTAACATAGTACAATTGAAGAAGGACTCAAAGAAGACTCCTTATGAGCTATGGTATGGTAAAACACCCAATGTAAGTTACTTCAAAATATTTGGAAGTCAATGTTATGTCTTAAAAAATGATAGAAATGGAAAGCTTGATGCCAAAAGTGATGAAGGTATTTTTCTGGGGTATTCTACCACAAGCAAAGCTTTTAAATGTCTAATCAAGGCTTCTAACAAAATAGTTAAAAGTGCAAATGTGAAGATTGATGAATTTGCAGAAAAGAATGAACTGGAAAGCACAAAAGAACCAGAAGACTACAACAAGTTTTTATACTGTGAAGAACCCATAACTCTACCCGAGCAACAGTGCTTAAATCCAAAACAACAGAATGTTGTAACCGACAGTCAGAATACTATTACCGACGGTTAGGATAATGGTCAAAATAATGTGTAAGGTAATGAAGATCAAGCTCATATACAAAGAGCTATACCTGTACTTGCAAGATATGTAAGAAGGAACCATCCAGAGGACCAAATCATAGGAGATAAGGAAGCTGGTACAAGAACAAGAAGTAAGTCTTTAAACTCAAATTGCTTAATTTGTGAGTTTGAACCAAAATCTGTCAATGTTGCACTAGATAATGAAGAATATATAAGTGCTATGAATGATGAGATTGAACAGATTGAAAAGAACAAGACATGGTCACTTGTGCCAAGACCAGATGACAAGAATGTCATCGGTACAAAATGAATATTCAAGAACAAACTGAACGAGAATGGAGAAGTCACAAGGAACAAAGCAAGACTAGCATGCAAAGGGTATGCACAAGAGGAAGGTATAGACTATGGAGAAACCTTTTCACCCATTGCTAGGATATAAGGAGTAAGAATTCTACTTGCTTATGCTGCATACAAAGGATTCAAAATATATCAAATGGACGTCAAGTCAACATTCCTAAACGGAATACTTGAAGATGAGGTATACATTGAGCAACCAGAAGGGTTTGTGGATCCAGACAAGAGGAACATGGTATGTAGACTTCAAAAAGCCTTATATGGATTGAAACAAGCTCCTAGAGCTTGGTATGAACGACTTCATTCCTATCTAATAAGTATTGGATTCATGAGGACTACTAAAAATAATAATCTTTGTTTGAAAGAAGATACTAATGCTAACACTTTGATTGCTAAAATATTTGTTGATGACATCATATTTGGAGGCAATGATATGCTATGCAAATCGTTTGCTGATGAGATGAGAAAAGAATTTGAGATGTCTATGTTTGGAGAAATCAAGTTCTTTCTTGGTCTATAGATCATTCAACAAAGTGAAGGTATTTTCATTACACAGTCCAAATACATTAAAGAAGTTATGAAAATATTGAAGATGGAAGATTCCAAACCTGTTGGAACACTGATGGCTACTGGATGCAAATTAACAAAAGAAGACAAGACAACAGAGGTAAATTAGATTGGATTATTTTTCACGCCAAGAATCAAGAATCAAGAATAAAGAATAAAGAATCAAGAATTAAGGAATATCATATCTATATAAGAGACAAGCATAATTCATTTCCGTATGCAACCAGATACATAGGGAGTGAATTGAAAGAATATGCTGAAGAGAAATTGGTGAAGGTTAACAGCTTCATACAGTCCTGATCAATCAAGCTAAGGGAGAGCTAAAGAATTTTGCAGACACTGATGAACAGTGAAGCACAACATCACAGAGTAGAAAGTGTGAAGCACAAAGGAATTGAATTGATACATTGATCAAATAGGTATTGTACATAAATAGATCTGAATATCTGCAATTCAAAGTTGCATTAGAAACAGGTCATTGTGTTTCAGTTTAACCATTGAAGCATTAAGTCTCTTAACAGAGCAGGACTTAAATGTCTTCTATAATTGAGGTATATCCTAACAGATTACCAAAAGGGTTGATTCATGATAGTAGCATCGATCTTACCTAAAGCCTATTGACAGTCTAAGGAGGCTGATTCAAGGATCGTAGTAAGATTAGCATAAATCCTATTGACAATCTAGAGGCTAATTCAAGGATGGTAGCATAGATGCCAAATACTTAGTGACAACCTATGTATAAAAATCCTCTAACAAGGTTGCACTTAACAGTGTGTTTGTAACCTTTAACAGGGTTAGCTCCTAACAGGGCTCACTTTAGAAGAGTGAAAATTTGAGGTACCGGTCCTAGTGGTTTTTCCCTTAACAGGGTTTCCACGTTAAAATCCATGTGTTATGTGTGTATGGTTTATTACTTTATTGTTTTACATTTCACATATGTATTTCTGGATTGATTGGTATACTGTGCATATTTACTGAGTATCAGTAAATAAGTTTTACTGCTTATCGGTAATCAAGGAGAATAAGGACAGACAAGGTAAATCGACAGACAATTAATTATTTCAAGTATTTCAAAGGCATACATCTTGTAGGGACTTAATAATATGAGGTGTATTAATTGGTGGATTAAAGTATAAAGGATAAATTTTTGAGGCCACTGATTCACCCCCCCTTAGTTATTACTAACATCACCATAGTAACTCTTTGTCATCATGGGTCCACATAAATCAGTATGGACTAATTCTAGAATAACATTAGATGTATGGGCTTTACTCTTGAAACTAGACTTTGTCATCTTACCTTTTTGACAATTCTTGCACATGATATGCTCGGGCTTTGACATGCTCGGTAAGCCTCTTACTCTTCTTTTATTGCTTATATTTATCATGTTGTCAAAATTCACATGACATAGTCTTTTATGCCACAACCATATGTCTTCATTTCTAGCCATTAAACAAGTGGTGTTAATGTCATCAAGATAGAAAAGCTTACCTTTTGTCTGTTCATTAGTTTCGATCAACCTTCCCAATTCATTAAAGATCTTTGCCTTCTTATTTTCAAATGCTACTTGGTGACCTGTGTTATTCAGCTATGAAACACTCAATAGATTATAATTTAGTTCTTTTACCCAGTAAGCATTTTCACATTTGATCAGGTTGTTCAACATTATGGTTCATTTACCTTCAAATGGACAAGGTGTGTCATTACCCATTCTTACTGATCCACCATTATAGTACTCCTAAGTGTCAAAATTTTGTTTATCACCGGTCATGTGGTGAGTGCATCCACTATCTATAATCCAGACATCATTCTTACTAACCTTAGATATGAGTGCAGTCTCTACATACCTTTCTTCTTCGTCTGAATCATCCTTCATGGCTACAAATACCATCTCAATGTCTTCATCAGATTCAGTGTCAGTATCATCAGTTCTATTCTTAGTCAGGTAACAAAATTTCTTCCCTTTGTTCTTGTAGTCTCAGGTATCTCTTCTGTCAGATTGTCAATTGCTTGCTTCGGTAATCTCTGTTATCACCTCGGTCAAAATTATTTTCATATGTTTTGTCATTACTTCTGTCATCTTTTCTTTTGTTAGGACATCTTGCAACAAAGTGTCCAACCTCTTTACAATTAAAACATACAAGTGGTAATTTACCTTTGTATCTACCTTTGCCTCTCTGCAATCTTCTTGCCATCAATGCTTCAATCTCGTCAAGTCCTTGGTCATCACTATCACTTTCACTATCATTTCTAATAGTGTGTCTATGACTTGACTTATTTGATTTTAAAAAAGATTTGAATGCAGATTCTATAGATGGTAAGACACTATTATCAAAGTTATTCATCTCAAATGAAATCACTCTACCAATTAGACTATCTAGAGTAACAT
The DNA here is from genome assembly GCA_018584345.1 of Thuja plicata. Lineage (NCBI taxonomy): Eukaryota > Viridiplantae > Streptophyta > Pinopsida > Cupressales > Cupressaceae > Thuja > Thuja plicata. The sequence continues at coordinate 631,608 of MU227351.1, forward strand.
TATTGTTTGCAACTGCTCTCATTTCTTGTATAATAGATATTCTAATAACATATACATATAGTAAGGTTCTTAGGATTTTACTTACTACTATATCTTCTTCAAGTACACCTCCAACTCCTCGGATAACATTGACTATCTCTTTGATTCTGCAGTTATATGGAGTGATATTTTCTCCTTCTTTCATCCTTAGGTCATCAAACCTCCCTCTTAGACTTTCTTCCTTGGCTCTTAGTACATTAGCATCTCCTCCATGTACCAGCTTCAATTCATCCCACATTTGCTTTGCAGAGGTGCATATTTTGATATCTTCAAACTCTGCATCAGAGAGTGAGGAAGCAAACTCTATCATCATGTAATTATGCTCATACTTTTCTCTCAATTGCTCAAGCATGTGACATCCTCTAGGAAACACATATTCAGTATCTAGGTGTTGAGTAACATCATTACCAATAACTGACAGGTGGAGTCTTATTATACTTTTGTCATGATGCAAAGTTGTCTTTATTCAACTTGGGCACATCTCGTTTGTTCATCTTGTGATCTTTTGCTTGAGCTGTTAAACTCCCTTTCTAAGCACACAAGCTCTGATACCAATTGTTAGAATAAGTGAGAGGGGGGGGGGGAGTGAATCAGCGGCCTCAAAAATATTCTAATAAATCAACCCTAAAACTTAGTACCACAATATTAAGCCTCTAGTTATCTTCAGTCCTACAAGATGAATGCCTTCAAACAATCTTAACAAATAACTACTGCTCGGAGTTCATTGTTGAACCTTATTCTTACTGTTTACTGATTAACATTCTTTCATTTATTAAAAAATAGTAAATTGCTTAGTGTATATCGATCAATCCAGAATTAGTTATGTGTAATGCAAAACACTAAAGTAATGACTCATAAACACATTGACACATGGATTTTTAATAGGGTTAACAAATAACTACTGCTCAGAGTTCACTGTTGAACTTTATTCTTACTATTTACTGATTAACATTCTTTCATTTACTGAAAAATAGTAAATTGCTTAGTGTATACCGATCAATCCAGAATTAGTTGTGTAATGCAAAACACTAAAGTAATGACTCATAAACACATTGACACATGAATTTTTAACGTGGAAACCCTGTTAAGGGAAAAACCACTTGGGACCGGTAACCCAAAATTTTCACTTTTCTGAAGTGAGCTCGGTGAAGATCCAACCCTATTAAAGGTTACAAACACATTGTTAGGTGTGACCTTGTTAGAGGATTTAAATATAATAGTTTGTCATTTTATATCGGACATCTCTATGCTACCTTCTATGACCAAACCCTGGTTTGTCAAATGGTATATGGCATCTCATGCTATCTTCATGATCAAACTTTTTGATACTCTTTGGGATGTATCTCAATATAGAAAGGATTGTTAAGTCCTGCTTGGTTAAGAGACTTTTTGAATCAATGGTTAAACTAAAATAGTAAATGATTTGTTCACATATACAACTATCAACTTGCAGATTTTTAGATCTATTGTAAGCTCATAATACCTTTCTGATCAATGTATCTTTTCAATACCTTTGCTCCACTTCTTTCTGCTCGGTGATGCTTTGATTTTCTCTTACTCAGTGTTCACAAAAATCTTTAGCTCTTTCCTCTGCTTGATTGATTAGGACTGTATGAATTTGTTCTTCAACAGTTTCTCTCCAACATCCTCTTTATCTATTCACTCCCCTAATTCATAATGAATTATATTTTCTCTTTATAGACATGATATAACCATTTCTAAGTCTGACTTTTTTGTTCTTAGCGTGATCCGCAATTCTAGCCAATCTCGATTTAAAACATTTACTCCTATTTTATCTCGTAAATATCTTCTTGCCAACGATAATAAAATAACTTTAAATCTTTTACTTATCTCTGGATTTAACTTGTCGATGAAAACAATGTTAACAACCAGTTAACTCTATCTTTTAGCTCTTGCCAACTAAGTATTTTATCATTTCTGAGCTTCAGTTCTTTTCGGTGTTTAAATCTTTGATAGCTTTAGCCAACACTTCAGTTCTCCTCGAGCATTTCCGTCAGGGTTGTCTGTCCGTTGGGCATCACTGTGAAGTTCTACTTGTCAGTAATGCTTGTGATTCTGCTCTTCGGTAATGCTTGTCGGGTTTCTCTCTTGGGAAACACTGTGACTTCACTTTTGGGTTTCTCTGTCCGTCGGGTTCCACTAACCATCGGTGTTTGTAGTCACTTAGTGAAATCTGATCTTTTATGCATTATTGAAAGCATAATATTTATCTTTCTGATTCTCTAAAGTCTTTAACACTTTGTATATAAACAATCAGATTATATCAAGTTGACATCAATGAAAATACAATCCATTAACTGATTTAACGTCTTGCATTATCTTTATGCATTTCGGTGATCAACTTAACATCTTCAAACATTCAATCAGTTATGGTTCATTAGAAACAAGAGGAGAAGGAAGAAAACAAAGAAGCAGAGTAAAGAGCTAGAACAGGTACAACAAAGACAACATCAGATGCACTAAAGGCATCACATTCACGAAAGAAGTTAGCAAAGAAGAAGAAATCAAAGAAGAGGAAACATGTAGATATGAGTCAATCAATCATTTTACCAAATGTCGACCTATCTACTATGGACTGTGATGAAATGACCGAGTATGCAGAATTAATGAAACTTAAGGCTATGAAAAACAAATTACTTCAAAAGAGGAAGAAGACTGATGTATTGGAAAGCATCAAGGATGTCTTACATGACATTGTCCTAGATGCCACCATTGATGAAACAAAAGATATCATTAGTTAAGTAGAAGGACTAGTGGAAAAAGTCCTAAATCCAAGTCAAGACATTACTGACTCCATGATGAAGGTTCATTTGAGAAAGATGAAATTGAAAATGTTTGAATCCATTCTAGACAATATTGTAGTTGATAAAGTATCACTTTATGAGGCATCTACCGAGATTGAGACTAAGTTGTCTCATATACTTTCAATATTTTAGAAAGTTTGTTCTATTTCACACTTTATCAAGGATATCAAGAAGAAAGATGAGTCTGTTGAGACCATGCTGACCGTGCAGATGAAAAATGTTTCTATTGAGCTTGGTTCTTTACAAGTCTATTACTCGAGGTTGAAACACTTGATGGGGATGCAACAAGAACTAAGAAAAGAAGAGAATAAGATAAGGATGTAACTTTTAGGCTGCAAGCACTTTTGATTCCCCACATGGAATCCATGCAAAGGCATTTTAAGAAGGCCAAGGATTTGGTCAACACCTCCAATGGTAGTTCAATTGACACCATCATTGGAATGACAACTGATGTTTCTACTCAAATTGTTATACTTCAAACACTAAAAGAAGTATGGGAGTCATCCCTAGCCGATATATAGAAGAAGTACACTCACTTTTTTTATAAGGTATAATATATCCTACCGAGCCCTAAGCAATTTTGATTTTAACATATTTGTCAAAAAAGGGGGATAATATAGTATGTATTAATATAGCACATAGGGGAGATGTAAGTAAAAGGGCATAATATAATGGTAAGGGAGATATAAGCATGTGTATAAGGGGAGTTACAAAAAACTTTGATGACTTTGAAGTTTTTGTCAAAATGCCAACTAACGCCAAAGGGGGAGATTGATACTCCTATGAGATAGTTTGTTGTCATTAGTTTGGTCAAAGTCAAAATACTCAATGGAGACAATCGGTAAAGATGAAGAAGACACTATGGCAGGTAGTCAGTAAAGCAAAGTATCAATGACACCGAGCACCAAACAACAACAAGCACTGAGTTAAGCAAAGGACATTTACTGATTAGGAGTTAGTCATCGAGTCATCAAATCGCCAAGAAGAGGTATGTCACCGAGAAAGATCAGAGCACACTACCGAGTATACCAAAGCTGACATAACATTTCAAATTTGTAACATTAAACCTGGACGCTGAGCGGGAAAGCTTTTATAGTTTTCGAGGTAAACGTTAGGTAGAACATTGTGATTGCACTAATATGATTGTACATGATCACAAGGAAATTAAACCAATGATATTCAAGTATAATAAATGTGTTGGGAATGAAACCAACCTCGCACCGCCTCACCTCCACCGCAGAAGGAGAAGGATCTAATTGGGTTAACCAACTTAAGATCATTTAAAAGAAACAAAACATATTGATGAAAGAGAGATGGTGAATATTACAAAGAAAGAAGCAGTTACAATGATAGAGCTAAAGACAAAATGCAGAAGTTATAGGGTGCATAATAGATAAGTTACCGAGTGCAGAAAGAGGTAATGCACTTGCAGAGTATAAAGAGTCTAAACAACATTATGATTGATGCATACTTGCAGACATTTTTGTAATGGTTTTTGTAATAATTAGGAGAGTAGAAATCCCATTCAGTGGGTAGGTCCTAATAAGTCTTATTTTGTAAATCCTTTAACCGGGTACATCTCTTAGATGAGAGATTGTAAAATCCTTTAACCAGGTAGACTGAATAAGTCTTTTGTTGATCTCAATTATGAATCAAATTACAATACCTGGTGTGATACCTGCGGTATTGTCAAAATCAATATAAAAACTAGAAGACTAACAATAGAATTGCAAGCCAAAAATTGATTCATTCTATCCTAAATTAGAGTTTATGCAAATATGATGGATCCCAAGGGTCACTAGAATACCTTGGAAATGAAATGAAGAGTCATCATAATGTTTATTACAAATAAAATTATTAAAACTACCAAAAATTTTAAAAAACTATATAAAAATTTAGGCCTACTTGGAGAAGGCATAAATTTCTAGTCCTAGGTCTGATTTGCGAACCATTTACTTTGTTGGAAAGATAATACAAAATTGTAGACCCAAATCTAAGAATTGAAACCAAGGCTACCCTTCCCCAGAGTAGATCATCCCAGAAATGCCCCAAAGACCTTCAAAAATGCAGTTTACTGAGACATAGAAAATACTGAAAAATTAGATTTAAGTATTTCCTAATTCCATCTTGATCATTCCTCCCCCCTTGAGAGGCAATGGGCCCCATTGCACTAACTTGCTGCAAAAAATGAGGAAATTGTGCTTCAATTTGTTCCTTAGTTAACCACTTACCTTGATGAGGATGCTGACCAGCTTGAACCACTCAATAAAGAGGAATGTTCTAATTTCTCAAAGTCCTTAAAATGACTTCAGTAAAATGGTCACACTAGACTAGAACAGTAGTAGATAATTCTGTAGCTCAAATGTGTTCAGTAGCTTGGGAAATGTCTAACAAAGGAGGAAAATAGAGTCTCAACAATTCCACATTGAAAACTGGATGCAGGCCCAAGAAGGATGGCAAATTAAGTTCAAAAGCATTCTCACCAACTTGCTTCACAATAGTATATAGGCCAAAACAAAGAGGGGAAAGCTTCCTGTTTGGTCTGTGAATGCGCTCTTTCTGAAGATGTAACCATACATTTTCACCAATTTGAAAGTGATGAGGATTTCTATGTTTATCATGCCTTTCCTTATACTTCTGATTACTCTGCTCCAAAATCTCATGAACTTGCTGCTGTAGGTGTCTAATCTTATCAATGAATTTTTCTGCTTTATCTACCTCCTTGTCAACATTTAATAGACTATCAGATTGCAAAATTGATAGTGCTACATCCATAGGTGCCAATGGCTAATACCCAAGACAAAACTCAAATGGACTATGCCTTGTAGTACTATGGAATGCACGGTTGTAGCTGTGTTGCATGCAGGGTAAGCTTTCATCCCACGTGAGAGGATGTTTTGAATGATACATTTGTAAGATATGAATGATCATTCGATTCACCACTTCTGTCTGCCCATCTGTTTGGGGATGAAATGTTGTGGACTTGTCAAGTTTGTGTCCATTTTAGCCCATAGTGCAGACCAAAATTTGATGATGAATTTGCTATCCCTATCAGAAATAATGCTTTTTGGCAAACCAAAATGAACCCAAACATGTTCAAAAAATAACTTGGCAGTCTCTTGTGGAGAAATAATCTTTGTAAATGCTACCATGATAGCCATTTTAGAAAACCTATCTACCACAACATATACATAATCATGCCCCCGCCTAGTAGTTGGAAGCCCAGACATAAAATCCATTGAAACAGACTGCCATGGCTTATCAGGAATAGGTAATGGTAAGTATAGACCCAACTTACGGTTTGCTGGCTTTGCAATTGTATAGGCTACACAAGCTTGTATATATGAAATTATATCCTGCTTCATTTTTGATCAATAGAAATACTTTTAAAGGATAACAATAGTCTTACCAATACCAAAATGTCCCGCAACACGGCTGCAGTGAGCTTCCCATATCATTTTCTTTCATTCCTCAGTGGGTACACATATATGACCAACATGACAAAGAAACCCATCCTACAAGTGAAAATCAGAGACACACTTTCCTTCTACCAAATTACTATAGATGTTAGCAAAATCAGGGTCAATACCATATAGTTGTTCCCATGTGGATGATTTATGACCACATGAATCCAATACCATTGTTAAACATGCAATTGGAGGCCTACTCAAAGAATATGCCACTTTGTTACTACTTCATTTTTTATGATGAATGTTGAGGTGAAATTGTTGTAGATAAGCTGACCACCTTTGATTTCTATCATTCTTCAACTTCCCTCATGTTTGTAAGAATTGAAGAGGTTTATTTTCTATATGTATAATAGTTTCCTTTCCCAGTATATAATGTTTCCATTTTTTGCAAGCCTGAACAATAGCATACAACTCCTTGTCATAGATGGGGTACCTATGTACTGCATCAGAAAAGTTTCACTATGATAGGAAACAAGATGCCCATGTTGTGTGAGTATTGTGCCAAGAGCATAATAAGATGCATCAGTTTCTATCTCGAATGATTGTTGCAGATCTGGGAGGACCAGTACTGGTGCTGAACATAATCTTTTATTTAACTCTTCAAATGCTCGTTGCTTTGCCTCTGTCCACTTAAATTTTTCTTGTGCTCCACTCCTTAGTGATTGATTGAGAGGCCATGATATATGTGAGAAACCAAAAACAAATCTGCAATAAAAGTTGGCTAAACCCAAGAAGTTGCGAAGCTCTGTGAAAGTTTTAGGAGATGGCCAATGTTTGATTATTTGAATCTTTACCGGGTCAACACGAACACCCTTAGTATCAATGATATACCCTAAGTATTGAATACTCTACATACCAAAAGAACACTTCTCAATGTTGGCATAAAGTTTTTGTTGTTGCAGAGTTGAAAGCACTTGTTCAACATGCTGCAAATGCTCAGACCAAGTCTTGCTAAAGATGAGTATGTCATCCAAATAAACAACCACAAAAGAATTAATGAATATTCTAAGAACATCATTCATCAACCTCATAAATATTGCTGGGGCATTTGTTAGGCCAAAAGGCATAACCAACCATTCAAACAAACCTTCCTTAGATTTAAAGGCAGTCTTCCACACATTTGCTGGATCAATTGGTACTTGGTGATATCCAGATTTCAAGTCAGTTTTTGTAAAGAACTTACCCCCCCTAATTTGGTCCAACAAATAATCAATTTGAGGGATTGGATATCTATTTTTCACATTGATTTTGTTCAATTCCCTATAATCAATACAAATTCTCCATGTCCCATATTTATTTTTAGAAAGGACAATTGGACTTCCACATGGTGAAGCACTTGGACGAATATGTCCTTTCTAAATCAACTCTTGAATTTGTCTCTTGATTTCACAATTTTCCAAAACTAACCTTCTATATATTGGCTCATGTGGTAGTGGTGTGCCTGGGATTAAATCAATAGAGTGCTTGAATTGACAGTGTGTTGGAACTCCCACCGGTGATTTAAACACACTATGATATTCTTTCAAAATTTTATCCATCTGATTTTTTTGATTTGTTATTATGGCTACCTTAGCATGTGTATTAAGGACAATCGACTTTTTTTGTTCAGGGCAAATCATGAGCAAAACAAAAGCTCTAGTTTGAGCAATCAAATGTTTACATTGTTTAACACTAATCAAATAAGCAGTTTGTGTTGGACATACCTCTAGTGTTCGATACATCTTCCCACAAAGCTTGATTGTAACACTACGTGGCCTGGATTCATACACTCCATGCCATTGATACATGTAAGGTTGCCCCAGCAAGACGTCACATACATCCAGCGGTGCTATATCACATATCACTTCATCCTTGAAAGGATTGATTGAATATGGTAGATGACACTGTTCATTCATTTGAATATCTCATCCCTCATTTACCCATCCCATAGAGTATGGTTGTGGGTGTCTTGTCACTTTCAAATTCTATCTTTTGACTGTCTCCCTAGATATCAAATTCTTTTGTCTCCCACTGTCAACAATAAAATGTAAAGGATCTGTGAATGAAAAAGTCTCTCTTCATCTTCACGATGCATTACTTTAGCAGTTGCAACTATGGCATATGGGTATGCTTCTATGACAGAATCATTCTCCTTTTGCTCAGAAGTATCTATTGGCGATGATTCAAATTCAGCTTCCTCTCCTCGTATTTCTGTCATGAGATTTTTAATACTTCGAAAATCCTTTGTATTATGGGTTTGGAAATTATGCATCTCACACCACATCCCTATATTTGTCTGTCTTTTTTGTAGCCTTCCATGTGTTCTTAGGTGAGTTTGAGTAAGGTTCCTTGGTCACCTGTTTTCCTGCAGATTTATTGTCACCTTCAACCCTTGGCTTATTATTTACAAAGTAGTCCCTCTTCCCTTTCTGTTTGAATTTCTCTTCAATTTTGGTATCATATTTATAGGCAGTTGCCAATGTCTCAATATTCAATAATTCCATCTCTGTTTGAATATACTTGTGAAGTCCACTTTGATATTTTAGAATTTGATTCTTCTCTGAATCCTCAATACCAAGTTTATCTGAAAGTGAATGGAATGTGTTGGTGTAATCTTGCACAGACTAATCCCTCTTTTGTCAAAGCATCTTCCATTCTATGTATCTTTGTTCATAGACATCCTCAGGTTGGTATGCTTCTTTTATGTATTCCAAAAATTCTCCCCATGTGGGCTTCTTATCAAGAGATATTTGCAAGCCATCAAATAATTCTCGTTCTTTATTTGATAATTTGGCTTCCCAGGATAATTTCACATGGGTTTCAACTTTGAGGAGAGAAAATGTTATTTTTTCTGCATTTGAGAAATTGTTTACAGAAAAATACCTATCCAATTTTGATAACAAGTTATCAATAGCGTCAACATCGACTTTTCCTTCAAAATTTGGGATGTCAAAATTTACCTGCACTTTGAAAGGGGTATTTCCATGAAACATTGTTCTTGATTCAGCGGGTTGTTGATTATGTAGAAGGAGTGAAAATTGACTCATCATCTCCTCTTGTTTCTTATTTAAAGCCTCTTCCACCAACTTCTTTATTGCATCGTCTGGCATCTTTGATCGTGTGCACCTCAAAGGTGGATAGTTTGACAAATCTTGTGTATCCAATCCTAATATTTGGTAGGAGGACCTTGTGTAAATTGGCATAAAGGAGCGTTCCTGCTCTGATACCACTGATCTGAATTATGAATCAGATTACATTACCTGGTGTGATACCTGCAGTATTGTTAAGCTCAATATAAAAACTAGAAGACTAACAACAAAATTGCAAGCCAAAAAGTGATCAATTCTATTAGAAATTGGAGTTTATAAAAATATGATGGATCCCAAGGGTCACTAGAATACCTTGGAAAAAAAATTAAGAGTCATCATAATGTTTATTACAAATAAACTTATTAAAACTACCAAAAATTTCAAAAAACTATATAAAAATTTAGGTCTACTTGGAGAAGGCATAACTTTCTAGTAGTAGGTCTGATTTGTGAATCGTTAACTTCATTGGAAAGATAATAAAAAATTGTAGACCCAAATCTAGGAAGTGAAACCAAGGTTACCCTTCCCCATCATCCCAGAAATGCCTCGAAGACCTTCAAAAATGCAGTTTACTGAGACATAGAAAATACTAAAAAATTAGATTTATGTATTTCCCAATTCCATCCTGATCATTTGTACTCTTGACTAAGTATATTACTCCTAACAGGGCAAGCTACTAGAAGTATCTAACATTGTAGCTCTAACCGAGCAACCTTTATTCTATAGAAGTGAAAGATTGTGGGTGCCATCCCCACCGTAGTTTTTTCCTCTAACAAAGGATTTCAGCGTGACCAAAAATCATGGAGTTATCTGTCATGGTTTTATAATTTACTTTACATGATTTTCAATGTTTTTATGAATGATATTCAGTTCGGTGAAGAGTAAAGAATAGTAGTTAAATTTTTTTATAAGTGCTGATTCACCCCTCCCCTCTTAACACTTACCTTTCCATAGATTAATCCAACACACTAGTGGTTGACTCATGAATGCATCACAACATAATAACTTTACTGGCTTATACCAACATCACAAATATAACAATGACTAAAGCATATACAAAACATGCTCTTTTTATTAGAAATTCTCTTCCTTGTAGCCCATCAGACAACTAAGCAATGAGGACATCCATCGGTGGCATGCAATTGGACCCTAGGCTTACATACTCCTAGTGAAATCCATCTTGCTATCTATATGGTACAACTAGCAGTCACGCGACATCATATGCTTCTTGACTATTGCCAATCTTGAGCATGGATAAACCTATATTTGAACTGACCATAGGATTTCCATTGGCAATCACCTTAGATGAAGAAGGGTAGCCTACACAATGAGGTATACAACCTCTACCTATGACCTCGTAGGGCCCTTACCCCATCTATAGCTGTAAACACCATCTCTTGTACCATGTTTATCATTATAACAGGAAGAGAGATTCCTTATTGATACATGTAGATCACAAGCGATTGTTCTAGGAGTACATACACAAAGTCTTATAAGTATGGGTTTAAATTTCTCAAACACATAATAATTAAATAAATCCAACGTGTTATGGCCTTGGCTCAACATAAACCTTAAGAAGATATCAACTATACAATAGTCTACCCAATTGATTTCCTTTCTATTCAAGCACATTTTTATTAAATATAACTTATTAGGTTTCCTATCTTTCATAATCATTTATCATCTATTTCAACCTCATATGAAGCCTACTAAAGAGGAAAATTTAAATGAGTAAGGAATAACTCCAATCCGTAGAGTTATCACCCCTTAACCCTCCCCTATGGACTTGAGGTCACAAGGGTATCCTTCACCCATGTGTTGCGTTTCCACTTCCAAATGGGTCAAAGTTGCATGTAGTTCTCCTCACAAGATTTCTCAAAGGACACCTACTCATAGGTTCCTATAACCAATATGCTTCCCTTCAAATTAATAATTCTTAATAGTAGTTAGGAAATCATAAGTAAGTTCAAAAAATTTGAGAACCCATACTATAACACTTCCCTTAATGATCTCCATGTCTTAAATCAAATTTTACCTAGTATTATTCATAAACTACCTTGAACATATTAACACACACAACATGGAATTACCTCAATCTACACAAACACATGGGAAAACATTTCATTTTGACATTCACATACTAGATTCAATATGGAGGGTGTTATACTTGAGGGGTCAATCCATATCTAGTAGTGATCAAAATTCCTTTTCCCTAATCACTAAATATCATTCCAGATTTATAGCATGTCTTATCATTTCATTGATCAAGGAGGATTCAATGACATTGAAGGAATTTATTATGCCTTTTGCTACTACAATAGCATTTTCCAATGGTTAATCTATTACATACACCTTCATATCTTCTCAATATTTATGAGTATCTAAAACCTCATAGCTTATTTAATTTTATCCACATTGATACCTAGCCTAAGAAATATGTGTATAGCTATTGGGCATTGATATCATTTCTAGAATAATGGCATTAGAACTCCTAAATAACATTTCAATTGATGTCAAACCTTCTAGAAACTCTTCACAACAACTCTTCCTAACTCCAAATAATAAATTAACCCTTTTGGTTCAGAACCTACTATGGATAATCAACACAATATAATAATATCAACGCAATATAATAATATCATAAGTTAATTTTCAATAGTCTTTTCACAGGATATGGTTATTTTTAGTTCACCCCTAAGTAGCAATAAAGTTCTATCGTGTCTCATAGGCATGTGTGTTACCCTATTGGTGATAGGTTAACAAGTCTTATGTATATAACAACACCTTGATATAGTGTAACTTGTACCATGAAGATTCAAATTATGCTTCATTCAAAAATATATCAAGTAATACAATTATGTCTACTCTAAACCTATATCTTAAGGGCACTAACTTCAAAAGGTTTACTCATGAACACCCCACTTGTTTAATTAGTTGATTTGTTTTCACCTTATATGGCATAAACTCACAAGTCTCACCCTACAACATGTAATAATAGGTTTATTCCACATGTAGTTTATATTTTCAGATTTAGGACTTCTCATATAATGTATAGACATAATCAAATGACAAGACTCAATATATTATACAAAACTTCAATGCTCACACTACTAGGATAAGAAGTACTAAACAAGATTATTACTCTCTTAACAATGATAATCTATTTATCAACATATAACAAACAATTATAATAAACAATATCTTACACACCCTTCATTAAAGTACAAGTAGTTTTTAGAAGTGGCAACCTAGGACAATCATATGTCTTTTAGCACTGTGATATAATAACATTTTTATTTGCCCCCAAGTAGAGGAAGACTCTACTTTTCTTATAAGGTAAAATGTGGTCACATATCTTGTAAGTGATAATTATAATATATATAATAATACAACACCATATCATTTCACTATTGAAACCCCCAAATTGCAAAAGAGATTCTCATCCAATATCATAATAAAATCAAATAGAACAAGGATTCTACAAATCAATTAAAAATATCAAAATCTATTGAAGGGCACCAAATGCCATACCATGCAAGCATTTATTGTACTGCCTAAAGATGTTAGAACATGGAATATCTTTTTGGCTAAAATTACCACTTTAAATGCATAGAAAAATTAGTCATACTGGTGAACATGATGGGTTGGATATCATCACAGTCCCCAAGAAATATCTCAGTTTGCACGAACTTAAAAATGAAAAAGTTGTATGGGAATCACCTAGATCGTACTCCACATAGATCTTCTTCATAATATTGGATGACTAGGTTTCTTCAATCTCCCTTCTTCTTCCACACACTTCATCCACTGTTCCATATTATTCTCTAATTTCCCTCTTTGGATAATATTTTCAGTAGATTTATTGAAATGGGCTTTGATACATTCAACAAATGTGGAGGATACACATAAAATGAATTTATTGTAAGGGTTGTAGAAACTCTCACACAGTTGTAGATGGTAGGGGAAAATTCAAATTCTTTGCTAGTGTCCTTCGAGAATGTGCCAAAATGGAAGCTTTTGAATAGGGTATGGATGCATGGAAGAACATAGACAAGGCACATGAGCTGTTTGACAGAATGCCTCAAAAATATGTTGCCTCATGGAATGCGGTGGTTGCAGTGTAAGAAAAAAATGGGTTTGTTGAAAAGACTTTAGCAAATTTCAAGAAAAATGCTATTGGCAGGCATAAAACCAAGCTCTTTACCAGCTTCCTCCATGTGTGCACCAAAGTAGGAGGCTGGAATATGGTATAGACTTTGATGAAGGCATAAAGGAAAGAGGATTTTTGTCAAATGTTGTAGTTGCTGGTACTCCTGTATTCATGTATGGAAAATGTGGAAGCATAGTCTAGTCACGATAGTATCCCTTAAAGAAATGAGGTCTCAAGGGTTGCAATGATTTTAGTATTGCACGAAACATACTTCTTGAAAAGCTTTAGAAACTTCCAAGCAAATTTGACTGGTAGGCATAAATGTAGGTTCTTTGCCAGTGTCCTAATAGCCAACTCCTCACCGATTTCCTCCCTACATGTGCTAAAATGGAAGGCTTCCTCCATCGTTACTGTCCTAGTAAACTTTTATGCTAAAATAGACGTGCATAGACCAGACACATGAGTTTTATAGAATGCTTAAGAGAAAGATGGTCTCGCTATTACTGCGATTACAAGATGCACCCAAACACCTACCACTATGCCTTTGATATACCCTTCACAACTCATGCAAAGTTGGGTCTCCTTTCATCACCGACTAAGAGGTCAATGACCAGTACTTCCATCATAGGTTCATCAATGGGGAAGATGGGAATGCCATACTATCTTTATGACTGAAAATAAATTGTTTATCTATGGTGTGGCATCCCTCTCCTATACCATACTCATTCATTATGAGTCACCTACTAATTTAATATCTCCCTCAATTTGACAAAACAACTTTGTGCTTTGATGGGCAACCATGCCTCTTAATGACATTGTTTTAGACCCTCCCTCCACTATAGACATTGACCACATGGATGTGACACAATAGAGTTTCCAATTGGCCTCAAAGCAAGAACTCTCCCAAAAATGGAGTGGAAGATTGGGAAGACGAGCCCGCACTAAGCACACATTAAGAGGTTTAGTAAGAGGGTTGAAGGATACTGTACAGGGTTTGGCAAAAAGAGAGTGATTCCCCCAAACCCACACCTTGATCAACACCAAATAATAGTCTTCAAAAGAATAAAATGTAGCAAGAAAAAATCCTTTTGCACAAGGGAAAAACTCAATGTTACCAGAGACTAAGGATTGCCAAGAACTTGTTACCCAACAATGCAAATCTGGAAGAGAGGGCCAAAGACCAATGAATCTATATAACAACCCATGACGTTGGTAGAAGTTCACATTATCCACCACATCTGGGCCACACACCACCACAGGGGAGGCCTTGGCACAGGCAATAGGTTGAGCTTTCACCTTTGGAAGAATAGTAGTAGCGGATTTGGCAACATAGGCATAACTTTGTCCACAAAAATATCCAAAAGATATTATATATCATCCATGGTTTCTTTCTCTTGCATTATTTGGTTTTCCTTCTCCTTTTGACCTAGTTTCTCTTTGAATCAGAAGGAATTAATTTGAATAGGCATGAAAAATGATTTCAAATGAATGCTCAATTTAATGTCAATTTGAGCATTTTCCCTTAAAGTTTGAGTTTCCTTTTTCCTAATTTATGACGGGTATACAAGTGATAATAAATTCCAAGTTCCAAGTTTGTGATTAAGATGCAAAGGTTGTTTTTGAGGTGATAAATCCAAAAAAGGAAACAATATATCCCTATTTGTTATGGCTTATTTAATCTAAAATCCTTAGGATCCTGATGAAGGATGATTGATCCTTAATGACAAATCTTAAAAAACTAGAGATCAAAGGGATTCAACAACCTAAAGCACTGATTATGGGATGGAACTAAGTGAAATCTAGTCACTTGTATTATCAAGGATACTTCTTCTCAGAATTTGATATTTGTGATAGTCAGAACTGATAAAACTCAAAAAAGGGTACTCGAAAGTGTTGGGAAATTATCTCTATTTTTAATGTAGTAAGGTATATGCGCTAATCTATGAATGGTATACGGTAACCTAGTGTACGCCTCTCTTTGTGATTTGTGGTTCCCAAGCTTTCCAAAGGCGAGGGTTAGTAGCACCGGTTTGCAATGATAGAAATTGAGTACACAAAACTACTAATACGAATACTTAAAACGTAACCAATAAAATGTACAAGCAAAGAAAGTGTTGGTTTATAGTTTGTCTACTTTTAATTTGATTTATATAATGACTCTTGAAAATTCCCAAAGCTAGATTTCGTAGAACAAAAAGTAACCACAGACTGGGTCAATGTTAGGAATCTATCAATGACCCCTGAATTGAAAGGTACAGTATCCCTTATGTGAAAGATATGCAATGAATTTTGTCTTTTGGTTTTTAGGGGTATGCTCTTAACCAAAAAGCAGAAGAGGATCAACCAAGTTGTTCAAAGCTTCAAACAACTTAGGCAATGAATGTGGACTTACTCAATGACATGCAATCTGAAATGCAAACTATTATGCAGCGCAGGATGAATGCAAACTATTACGTATCAGCAGAGATGAAGAAAGAAAGTGTAACACTGCAATTCCCAGATTGCTAAGATTGTGAAACTTTGACAATACCTAGATTATCTTGATCTCATTTTTTTATTAACTTTCTTCCTAAATCCTTATGCAAGAGCTAATCTGTTGAACTAAGATGTGCAATCAAATGAAAACAGAGTGCTTTTGCTGAAGATAGTAAACATACAATCCACTGAATGAGAATAACAAAACCCGGTTCATTACTATTCATTCAAGTTCCAGTATTAGAAACTTATTTCAAAACATCACACAACTAACTAAGATGAACAACAAAAATCACTTCGAACTCAGAGTCGCACATAGTAGTACTAGCTACAGGGGTTTGCCCAAAGTTATTTTTTCCGATCTTATTTACTTTACAAAAATTTACATATATAGGTCTTCTCCAAAATGACCCGTTTCAATAATGATTGCCTCTTTACAATATTTCGAGAGGAACATTCTAATAATAAACTTGGTCAGTTATAAAAACTGACAAAGCTGACAAAATGCCAAAAAATGGATACAATATACAAAAGTTGGTAAGACGACACAGGTCAACAGATTCTATGCTGTCTTCTGTGTAACGACTTTTCCTCTATAAGCCTTCATTGCATCCGTTACCTTGCCCAAATCCTGAGCATTCGGAATGATTATATTTTCATCTTGGATCATCCAAAAATCATGCATCTCTGTCAGTTCATCCAACCTGGCAATCTGGGATTGAAGCTTCTCCATTTCCTTTTTTATCACAGCATCTATCGCGGAGAGCTCACTGATTCTTGACACTTGGAAGTTAGCCAGATCCACAATCTTATCTATGAAGGAAAGAAACTTAGCTTTCATATGCTATGCATTCACCGACTTGTCACTTCCGAAAACTTGAGATTCCGTGTGCAGTACTTTCAAAAACTCAAACAGTTTATCCATCTCCTTTTGTACTAGCTTCACCATAGTCTTGAGTTCATTTGCAGATCTATTTGAGTTCTCAACCACAAACTCCAGAGACTACCTCCAGTGAAATAATGGCTCCTATCCGGTCTTGAGGATACCATTAGAGATTGCAACACTGGTCTTCATATCAATCACCTCCTGCAAGGTGCCTAACTGCTCTATCAATCCATTGGATGCATTATAGATGGTCTCCTGGTGTTTTGATGTTGTATCCTTCAATTTGTCTACATCAAGTAGAAGGTTCCCCAAATTCTCAATAACAATGGGGCCTTGAACCTTTATCACTTCTATCCATGCTCTGCCAATTTCACCAAACTTTCTCTCTTGCTGCAACTTCAGTATTAAGTTCTTATTCTCCTCTGCATTAGGATCAAACTGAGCAGATGAAGTAGTGCCTAGAGAAGATTGAATATACTCTGCTAGATCCTTATTTTAAGACTTGAAGACTTCCTTGTCTGCCTGAAGTTCTTCTAATCTATCCTCAATTCACTCATTGGTGGTTTTCCAGATATTCACCATTGAGTCATGCACTGGCACTCCTAGGTCCATGGTTTTAATCTAGAAATCTTGAGCTGAAAGTTCATGAAACTTTACTTCTTTCTGTGGCTCTGCTATTTCTATTAGCATATTCCCGATTGTGGAATCATTGGAAAAGGCCACCATGGACTTTTGCTTCTTCACCTTCTTTGCCGATGGCTAAGATGAGGTTGCCTTAAGGATCAGGTCCTTTGAAGAAATGGCCTCCTCATGTCATTTCATCTTCTTCTCAATGGTTTCTTCCAACCATGAGTCTGTGGATAGCACCTTAATTGCAGACTGAAGAGCTGTAGGATCAAATAGCTTCTGGGCCACTGGAGGAGTCCTCTTGTCTTGAGGTGGAATAAGGAAGGAGGAAACCTTGGTCACCAAAAGGGTCAGAGTATTTACCGATGGAGAAGAATCCTGACCATCCATGGGATTTGTGTCATCCAAGGTGATAACTGGACTTGGTGAGGGAGGCTTGGTCATCAACACCTCCTGTTCTTTCTTCTTTTCCTTTTCCCTATCTTCTTCGTTCTCCTCTTCATTTCCAATGTTTGGGAGCGAACCATCTCCGTAGGTCGGAGTGATGGGAACATTCTTTTTTGGGGGCTGGTCACCTCCTTGCCTGACGACTTGTACTGCAACTGCTGAAATTGATGGCGCCACACAAGAAGTAACTGTTGAAGATGATTTATTATATCCTAAAGTCATTCCTCCAGATGAACCTGCACCATAAGTTATTTTCCATCACGCTCTGGTCCATTCTACCCACTTTTCGGTTCTCTTGATAATGCCCCTCATGAGAAGCTCCAATGAATCAATCACTGGACCAGTTGGTGGAGATGAATAAATAGGAAACACCTTGATCTGGTTGTAGGATGAAGGTTGCATGAAGAGACCGTCATCTGCAAGATCAGATACATCAATAGTATTATTATACATTGTAATTTCATCCAAAGTTAAACGGGACCGCAATTTCTCCCATGTCTGATACTCATTAAAATATTCAGACCAGAAATCCTCAATATCTGGGATATGTCTGTAGGCATGTCTGAGCTTCAGGTGGTCTCTAACAAAACCCATAGTATCATATTGAGGCCTAAGAACCTCATAATCAAGCAGCTTGATCTTATCCTCAAAACTCTTTACTAAATTTCAGGAATCAGATCTGGACGCATAGGAATACAGACCAACCACCACGGGGAAGGAAATTCTGGCGATCTTCTTCAGAGTTGAACACAGACTATTCACTTCCAATATCTGTCGGCAAAGCTCCACCAAGACCACCTTATCTTCAAGATACCGGGACAGTCTCTTAGGAAATCCAGAGAAGGCTCCTATCCGAAGATAAGAGAAACTTAGGAATTGGATGAAAGAGCACCCATACTGACTGATTGCCGAGATGGACTTTGGAAAGAATCTTCTTTCCAGGAAACCTTTAAGTTCCCGACAGATTCTCATTGTGAATGCATCATTCACAATAGTATACTCCTCAAAGTTCCGATGCAATTGCAGATTTGGGTAGAACTCATAGATTTTGGTGTTGTTGTCAAAGCTCTGGATTGCTTGTAAATCGGGCCACAGGTGCTGAGTTGCCAGAGCGTAAATCAAGTAAGAAGACATGTAGAATTGTTTGAATCCTTGACAAGAGCTTATGCAGGATGAAATATTCTCACACAGAATTTTTTCCCAATCAATGAACATATTTTCAGCACATACAACTTGAACAAGAAAGAAATTATGTTCAACAAGATCTAAAATCTCAGGTTTTCCATCCAATCTGGTCAGTAGGGCCAGGATATCAATAATTTCCCTCTTTAGGGTTGTTCCAAAGAGAGTCTTTGACATCTTAATTTTCTTTGATTGAGGGGTCTGGAACTAGGCCTTCTGCATGTCCTCCCTCCTTAGAGTCTTATTTTCATTGAACATAGACGCAGAAGAACCGAAGTTGATATCGCAATACACGTCTTTTTCCAGAATGCCGAAAGCGGATTGGATTAGGGATTTATCAATTGTTAGAAAAATTGACTAATCTGGAAAAAGGATTTGCTTTTTAGTTGGGTCATATTTCTCTATACATTCTCTGATGAGCTGAGGAGCTTGAACTGCCATTGGAAACCCTGTAGCTTCTACCAAACCACTATCCTTGAGATTTTGTGTAATAGGGTGAACTGGATGAGAATTCAATCTTCTGTGCAAATCTCTGAGATCAAAGAATCTTAGAGATGTGTCAGAAAATTCCTTCAATTCACTCTCAATACCAATTAATCTGTCGTAACGATAAGCTTTAACAACCATCTACTATGAAACTGAGAACATGAGTGAAGACAAATGACTTGCTATTCAAAATGGTGAGTAGAAAATGATGGAAAATGCTTAAGAAATAGCCACTAAGATACAAACGTTGGCGCCACACAAATGACATTAAGGTGACCTAATGGATTTAATGATAGGATTAGCATTTAATTTTTGATTATAAACACCTATTTGAAATTCCCTTTTTGGAGAACATAATGGCCTCAAAATCCTCAATCGTACACTTATCTTTATGTTCATTAGCAGCTTTTGCTGAAACAAAACTTTTAGTCTTGCGGAAAAAGAACACAATTTCCTTCTGATGCTGAAATGAATGAACATTAGACCATTTTACCTTGTGTGGAAAAATAATATAAGAGAATACTTTTTCCGTAAGCCTGTTTCCTTTATTTTGAAAAAGTATCCCGACGGCTTCACCTTTTATCCTTTGCGCACTTAAACACCTTATTTTCCGACCGGGGCACTTGGCTTCTTTTTTTCTCTTTTCACTTGTATCGGGCTTGCACCTTTGAGACCATATTTTCCAAAAATTGCATGATCACTGCCACTACTCCACAACTTGATATCTCCAAGAGTTGAAAAACTCTTTTATGAACAAAGTTTTACCAATAACTTATATAAAAGACATATTTATCTTCCAGAAAAACATATTGAGCATTATAGATCTGAGGGTGACTACTCATTTGGAAGACGCTATGACACCCCTTTCCCAACATACCTAAATCACCTAAACACCAGATGAAGCAGAAATATTGAAAACCCGCTAGGCTCAAATAGGCAAGGCAAATAATTTATCGGATAAGCACATTATGGGAAGGTTTCAAAATGAATGAGAAGTAGGTCACCAAAGAAAAATTTTAACCCCTAGGACCTAAAGACCCTTAAACTAAAATTAGGCAACAGCTGGCTCTAACTGGGGACTTAGACATGCCAATGTCTGAGAAGGGACCCAGAGTCTCTGGATTTCTCACAACAAGACCGACAGGAAAAACAACGGGCAGACTAAACTAAAACACATGACAAGAAATGAAACTAAACTAAACTAAGACTAAGAAAGCAGGAAAGAAAGTAGGAGAAATGCAAAGCAAACCTACCTACGCTAACACTAACCTGTAGGGATTAC
Organism: Thuja plicata; assembly: GCA_018584345.1. NCBI lineage: Eukaryota > Viridiplantae > Streptophyta > Pinopsida > Cupressales > Cupressaceae > Thuja > Thuja plicata. Next base: position 652,545 of record MU227351.1, read on the forward strand.
CTGCTTTCACTTGAGTATTTGGTAGAGCTTCAGATGCTGGCCATTGTAGGAGAATGGCATAATCTCTCCAGAAGGATATGCTAGAATAAAGGAATTATTCTGGTTCACCTATATAATCTTGAATGGTCCTTTCCAAAGTGAGTCAAACTTATGATGCTTTCCTTTGGACTCACACCTTTTATCCCATAGTAGAACCAAGTCGCCTTGCATAAAATTTATTAGTCTAGCCTTCTTATCAAAGAATGTTTTCACTCTCATTTGATGATCAGTGATGTTGTCAACAAGATTTTCCCATTCTTCCTCCAATTTGGTTAGATACATGATTCGTTTCTCCAGACCATTCTGGAAAATTGGATCTTCAATTACCTGTTGCAGCCTGCAAATGGATAACTCCAATGGAAGTGGGAGACTAGGTTCAATGCTATAAACCAGTTCAAAAGGGGAAATCATGATAGCTCATTTAGGTGTTATCCTGTCCACCCATAGGGCTTCATGAAATTTCTTGTGCCAATCCTTTTGACTCTCTAAAACTAGTTTCTTCATTATGTTAAACAGGTTCCTGTTGCTTGACTCAGCCTGACCATTTCCTTGAGGGAAATAATCAGATGAGTGACTAAGATGGATACTGTTGTTGTAGCAGAACTCTGTAATCTTTGATGAAGAGAAATATGTGCCATTGTCCATCACTAGCTTCAAAGGAACTCCAAACCTTACCAAGATATTCTCTTTGATAAATTCACAGACCACCTCAGATGTAGTTTTCTTGGTAGGCTTAGCCTCAACCCACTTGGTAAAGTAATCTATGGAAGCTATGACATATAAGTGTCTTGTAGAAGAGGGAGGATTTATCAGACCAATGAAATCAAGTCCCCATTACTGAAAGGGATCCTCAACTACAATAGACTTTAATGGAAGAGCAGCCAACTGAGGCTTGCTGGAAAACATATGACATTTATCACACTTGGCCACCCCATTGTGGGAATCTTTAAACATGCCAGGCCAGTAGTAACACTGCCTCAAGATTTTATATGCAGTGACTGAGGATGAGAAGTGTCCACCACATGCCTCATTATGGAATTCCTGGAGCAATCTCTCTTGTTGTGACCTGTCCACACATCTTAAGAAAGTTCCATCTATTGCCCTCTTATATAACTGATCATCATAAATGACATACTTGGCTGCTTTAGTCTTCAAATCTCTTCTCTATTTGTATGTCAATCCCTCTGGGAAATCTCCATAAGAAAGGAAATAGGTGATGTTTGAAAACGAGGGATCAAGAAGACTAACCATTAACACCTTCAGAGAATCCTCCTCCTGAGCTATTTCTTGATTTTTTGCCAATATTTTACACAAGACATTTCCTCTGACCAGCTTTGTTGGCTTAAGTTCAATATCATACTCTTGTACCTTTTCTATCCATTCACCTCTAGTATTACATCCTATTTCTTGTTGTGTCAGAATGCTTTTAATAGCAAAATCAGGAATATAAATAATAGAATGGGAATGTAATACATAGAATCTAAAATTCTTCAGTGCCCTTAACACCACATAAGCATGCTTCTCAATTTGATAATATCTCAATTCATGATCCTTGATTGGAGTTCTCATGAATGCAATAGGCGCCTGAATTCCTTCATTGTTCTCTTGCATCAGGATGGCAGACAATGTATGAGTTGATGCGTAACAGTACAATATGAACTCCTTGGTATAATCTGGATGCACCAACACAAGTGCTCTAACTATAGCATGCTTGATTAAATCAAATTCCTTCTTCCCAGAGTCATTCCACTTGAAACTTTGACTACCCTTCATCATATCAATTATGCATTTTGTAATCTCGAAAAAGTCAGGAATGAACCGCCTGAGAAAATTTACCTACCCAAAGAATGATCTTGTTCCAGATTTGCTTGCCAGCAGGTTCAATTGCTGGATGGGCTTCATGCACTCAGGGTCAATTCAGATTCCTTCATAGGAAACAATATGACCTAGTAGTTTACCTTCGGTGACATAGAAAATGGACTTCTTGGGATTAAGAGAGATGCCATGCTCTCTGCATCTCTTTAGCACCTTCTCAAGATCTTTCAAATGATCTTCTCTCTTCTTAGAGAAGACTATTAAATCATCCATATATATAACTATTTTTCTATCCCAAAGGTCTACAAATGAAGATTTCATTGTGCTTTGGAAGGTAGCTCCAGCATTGATAAGCCTGAAGGGCATTCTATTATAAGCAAACATTCCCCAAGGAGTGGTGAACGCTATCTTATACTTATCTTCTTGGTCCACCTCAATCTGGTTAAAACCTGAGAAACCGTCCAACATGGACTTCATTTCAGATCTAGCAACTATTCACAGTATATGATCCATGTTGGGTAAGGCATAATTATCCTTTAGGGAAGCCTGGTTCAGATTCCAAAAATCTACACAAATTCTGATTTCTCCGTTCTTCTTCTGGACGGGCACAATGCTAGCTATCCATGTAGAGTGATGTATGGGATAGATAATTTTTTCTTCCAACATCGTGTGAACTTCCCTAAAAATGGCATCTGACACCTTAGGATTGTAGTTTCATTGTTTCTGCCAGAAAGGGACAACTTCAGGCTTGAGAGGAATCTTGTGCTTGAAGTCACCATTCCGAAAAGTTTTGAGGTCTTCATAGCCCCAAGAAAACACATCCTTATACTGGGAGAGTAGGTGTTTATCCTTTTCTCTTTCCTTTTTTGTGCAAAAATTGCCAATATTTATCATCTTAGGTTTATCTTTAGTGCCTATGTTCATTCCCTCAAAATTCCCTAAGGTACCACCTTTCCTATCTCTCTCTTTTCTAATATATGCATCATGTCTATCAAAAAGTTTTTCAAGGGAGATTAGGTGTCGAGGAATTTTGTTACCTTTTAACTATTCTTCTCCAAGCTCTAACTCCTTCTTTCTGTCTGGAGAGAGATCCTTATAGGTACTAGAACTTCCTTCAAAATATTGATCACTGAACTGATCTGATCCTTCCATGAAAGCTTGTATCTGCTTGTCACTGATGAAGACTTGCCAAATATCCACATTATCTGGGACATTCGGTCTGAAGAGAACTTCAACTTTGTATTGCTTATCTCTTATTTCTGAATGTGGGAGGAGAAGTGATGCTGAGATGGCCAATAAATCTTCTCTAGTGTTATGCTCTCTTGGAATAGCTTGGATTGAGAAGGCATCAAAGTCCTCTATCTCGTCCCAAACTCTGTGCCTATAACTTCGCAATCTCGCATTTTTCACTGAGTATTACGCTCGAACTTGCCTCACTATAACCTCTGCATCACTGAGTGCTTTAAGGATTTTCACACCCCTTTGCTTCGCAGAAACAATGCCTAGCAACAGAGCTTCATATTCCACCATGTTATTGGTGTTCTTAAATTGCAATTTATAAGAAAGTTGTATCATGTCTCCTTCTGGGGGAATAAGAACTATGCCAGCCCCGGATCCTGTAGTAGCACAATTTCCGTCGAACTCCAAGGTCCAAAAATCCTGACTATTAGCAATTTTTGACATTTCATCTTGATGATTGAAATCTGAAAACAACATATAGTTGCCGAATTCCATCTCCTGGTAGAGGATTTGTGCCTTAGGGTCATCATACTTCATTATTGTAAATTTGGCCTTTTCCTCGGGCTCCAATTTTATCTTCTTAGTACCCACCGGGATTATAGCATGGGACCTATCCATCTTGATTTCTCCACCTATGTCTCTACAAAAACTTATTCTTAGAAGCATATCGTAGTTGGCCAGAATATTGGCTACCAGGATGGTTAGCTTCATCCTCTTTGTAGGGTGTGCGGCCAATGCAACTTGTGCATCCTTTACCTTACCTAGGAGTGGAACCTGTGTAGCATCCATTGAATAACAATGACCTAAGTTTTTGGTAAGGGTCAATCCAAGGGCTTTAGCAACGGAGGCAGGCATGACATTTTTGGAGGCTCCAGAGCCAATAATACAGTTGCTTAGTTTATGACCATTAACAAATAGTGAGACATAGAAAGGGTCAGGCTTCTGGCCAGGAGCAGTGGCTAATATTGAAGAACATTTTTCTTGAAATAGAAAGGGAAGGATGGGTTCTTCATCATTTAAAGGGCCACTACTATGGGGTTCATTAGTAACAATAGAATTTAAATTAGGCTACATTCTGGAATTAGCATCACTTTTATAGTAATCTATAAGCTTTTGAAGTTTAGTAGGATGAGTTTTTAAATATTCTAAGTGATACACTTGGATTATATCATCCTTTCAGTATTGAATTATATCAAATGAAGACAGAGACTTACCATTTGTTTCAGACTTTGAGTGATCCTTCTTCCAAGACAAAGAAGTAGAAGCTCCGAGTGCACCAGCTGAATGACCAGGTGCAATGTTCTAGGGAGGAAAAGAGTTTCCCAAATTTTTGTCTCTCTGACTTCTTGTTGCTACTACCATTTTAATTCCATCCATGGTGGCAAAGCAATCACCTCCAACTTTTAAATTAGATTCATACTCCAAAAAGAAATTACCGGAGTCCATGGGGAGCAGAATCTTCTTCAATTTCAAGATATTCAATAGTCAGCTCATTGCTTGAAGCTAAATATTTGTACCTATTCATCTCCGAACAACTATTACCATCATGGTCAGCTCTTAGATGAAAAATACACATATTATGCTTTTTAGCTACCTCAATGGTGAGATTTTGTTGAGCCGGTGGCAACTGCAACTGTTTACCTTCATGTTGTTTTTTGGGAATATCTTGGTAAGGATACTAGAAGGATGGGGTAGACTTTACCATTTTCCTCTTAAGGGAAATCATCTCATTAGAAAATTTATGAAGCATTGCCTCAATATTTCTGGTTACACCAGAAATAGAGCATGTGGAGGCACCACTCTACACTTCTCGCTTCCATTTCCTAGCAGCTATGAGGTCATCCTCTAGCTCAATTGCTAGAGTCTGAGTGGCTTGAAAATTAGGCACATGCACTCGTCTAATTTGGAAACTAATGTTAGGAGGCATGGAACTGATAAAGAACATCTTCTGGTTGTCAGCTGTAGGCCTGCTAGTAGCAGGGATCCTGTTAGCCAGCTTGTTAAACCTTGCAATGAAATCCCGCATAGGAACACAAGGTTCTTTCTTTATCTGAGTGAGCTGAGTCAGGAGTGTGTGTTCATCCTCTGTACGTTTATAACGAGTTTCAAAGCGGTTATCCATATCATTCCAACTAGTTATGCATCCTGTAGGGAGATGTTGAAACCAGTCAACAACATTTTCTATTAAAGTCTCTACAAACATTCTTACTACCATGTCTTCATGCTGAGGGTTTACAATACTGCATGCAGCGAAGAAGGCTACAATATGCTCATCAGCAGATACTTTCCCATCTCCATTGAACTTTGGAAAGTTCTTTTGGGAAGCTCAAGGTAAGTCGTTATTAGCTCCTAGCTGAAGAGGCCCAATGGAATTACCCCAAGGGATGACCATTGAAACAAGGAGGGTTACTGACATAGCCTGAAAATTGATATTGGTAGGAGTAGCTACTCCGTGAAGAGTAAGGATGTTACACAGTAATTGGATAGTATTGCAGACAATAGGAGGGATAGAAGAATGGCTACAAATTTGGGAAACAGGGAGTGGCAGTGGCAAGAGAGCACCACGGATACCTAGAAAGACAGGATCCCAGAGATTGGTTCTTCCTCTTCTGAGAGGGTCTTCTAACAAAGGGAACTTAGCCTTCTGCAATTACTCAAACACACGATCTTTATGTCCCTCTCTCCAGACACTTCGGGTATAATTAGGATCCAGAGCTACCAAACCTGATTACTACAACTGCGGAGCTCTGAATATTCTTTCCCGTAACACTCCTTCCCAATATTCAACATTGGCCTTTGCTCTTTCTAACTCAAAGTTGATTCTTCTGTATTGGTCTAGTGGGACTTATCCTTTGTGAGGCAACACCATTTCTCCTTAAGAGTGATATGCATAATGTAGAATTAGGAATGCCAAATAGATAAGTTCCAAGTCACTTAGTAAAGCCACAAACAGACTTACTAAGCAAGCTTAGGAAAATTTTGAGTTATCCCCAATAGAGTTGCCAAAAACTGTTGGTTTACAATTTGTCTACTTTTAATTTGATTTATATAATGACTCTTGAAAATACATAAAGCTAGCTTTCATAGAAAAAAAAGTAACCACAGACTGGGTCAATGGTAGGAATCTATCAATGACCCCTGAATTGAAAGGTATAGTATCCCTTATGTGAAATATATCCAATGAATTTTGTCTTTTGGTTTTTAGGGGTATGCTCTTAACCAGAGAGCAGAAGAGGATCAACCAAGTTGTTCAAAGCTTCAAACAAATTAGGAAATGAATGGGGACTTACTTAATGACATGCAATCTGAAATGCAAACTATTATGCAGCGCGGGATGAATGCAAACTATTACCTATCAGCAGAGATGAAGAAAGAAAGTGTAACATTGCAATTCCTAGATTGATAAGATTGTGAAACTTCAACAATACCCAGATTATCTTGATCTCATTTTTTTATTAACTTTCTTCCTAAATCCTTATGCAAGAACTAATCTATTGAACTAATATGTGCAATCAAATGAAAACAGAGTGCTTTTGCTAAAGATAGTAAACATACAATCCACTGAATGAGAATAACAAAACCCGGTTCATTACTATTCATTCAAGTTCTAGTATTAGCAACTTATTTCAAAACATCACACAAATAACTAAGATGAACAACAAAAATCACTTCAAACTCAGAGTCATACACAGTAGTCCCAGCTACAGGGGTTTGCCCAAAGTAATTTTTGCCGATCTTATTTACTTTACATAAATTTACATACATAGGTCTTCTCCAAAATGACCCGTTTCAATAATGATTGCCTCTTTACAATATTTTGAGAGGAACATTCTAATAATAAACCTGGTCGGTTACAAAAATTGACAAAGCTGACAAAATGCCAAAAATGGCTACAATATACAAAAGTTGGGAAGACGACACAGGTCAGCAGATTCTATGTCATCTTCTATGTAACAACTTTTCCTTTGTAAGCCTTCATTACATCCGTTACCTTGCCCAAATCTTGAGCATTCAGAATGATTATATTGTTAGCTCAGATCATCCAAAAATCATGCATCTCTATCAGTTCATCCAACCTGGCAATCTAGGATTGGACCTTCTCTGTTTCCTTTTTGATCACAACATCTATCACATAGAGCTCACTAATTCTTGACACTTGGAAGTTAGCCAGATCCGCAATCTCATCTATGAAAGCAAGAAACTTATCTTTCATTCACTTTGTATTCACCAACTTGTCACTTCCGAAAACTTGAGATTTTGTGTGTAGTACTTTCAAAAACTCAAACAGTTTATCCATCTCATTTTGTACTAACTTCACCATAGTCTTGAATTCATTTGCAGATCTATTTGAGTTCTCAACCACAAACTCCAGAGACTACCTCCAGTGAAATAATGGCTCCTGTCCAGTCTTGAGGATACCATTAGAGATTGTAACACTGGTCTTCATATCAATCATCTCCTGCAAGGTGCCTAACTACTTTGTCAATCCAGTGGATGCATTATAGATGGTCTCCTGGTGTTTTGATGCTGTATCCTTCAATTTGTCTGCATCAAGTAGAAGATTCCCCAAATTCTCAATAACAATGGGGCCTTGAACCTTTATCACTTCTATCCATGCTTTGCCAATTTGACCAAAATGTCTCTCTTGCTGCAACTTCAGTAGTAAGTTCTTATTCTCCTTTGCATTAGGATCAAACTGAGCAGATGAAGTAGTGCCAAGAGAAGATTGTCCTTATTTTCATACTTGAGGACTTCCTTGTCTGCCCAGAGTTCTTCTAATCTTTCCTCAATTCTCTCATTGGTGGTTTTCTATATATTCACCATTGAGTCATGCACTGGCACTCCTAGGTCCATAGTTTTAATCTAGAAATCTTGAGCTGAAATCTCATGAAACTTTACTTCTTTCTATGGCTCTGCTATTTCTATTAGCATATGCCCAGTTGTAGAATCATGGGAAAAGGCCGCCACATAATTTTGCTTCTTCACCTTCTTTATCGATGGCTAAGATGAGGTTGCCTTAAGGATTAGGTCCTTTGAAGAAATGGCCTCCTCATGTCATTTCTTCTTCTTCTCAATGGTTTCTTCCAACCATGAGTCTGTGGATAACACCTTAATTGCAGACTAAAGAGCCGTAGGATCAAACAACTTTTGGGCCACTCGAGGAGTCTGCTTGTCTTGAGGTGGAACAAGGAAGGAGGAAACCTTGGTCACCAAAAGGGCCAGAGTATTTACCAGCCAAGAGGAATCCTGACCATCCATGGGATTTGTGTCATCCAAGGTGATAACTGGACTTGGTGAGGGAGGCTTGGTCATCAACACCTCCTATTATTTCTTCTTTTTCATTTTCCTATCTTCTTCCTTCTCCTTTTCATTTCCAATGTTTGGGAGTGAACCATCTCTATAGGTCGGAGTGATGGGAACATTATTTTCTGGGGGTTGGTCACCTCCTTGCCCAGTGGCTTACATTACACCTACTAAAACTGATGGCGCCATAGAAGAAGTAACTACTGAAGATGATTGATCAGCTCTTGAAGTCATTCCTCTGGATGAACCTATGCTAGAAGTTCTTTTTCATTGCGCTCTGTTCCATTCTACCCACTTGTTGGTTCTCTTGATAATGCCCCTCATGAGAAGCTCCAATGAATGAATCATTGGACCAGTTAGTGGAGAGGAAGAAATAGGCAACACCTTGATCTGGTTTTAGGATGAAGGTTGCATGAAGAGACCATCATCTGCAAGCTCAGATACATCAACAGTATTATTATACATTGTAATTTCATCCAAAGTTAAACGGGACCATAATTTTTCTCGTGTCTGATACTCATTAAAACATTCAGACTAGAAATCCTCAATATTTAGGACATGTCTGTAGGCATGTACAAGCTTCAGGTGGTCTCTAACAAAACCCATAGGATCATATTAAAGCCTAAGAACCTCATAATCAGGTAGCTTGATCTTATCCTCAAGACTCTTTGCTAAATTCTGGGCAACCTTGAAGTTCCCAACAGATTCTCATTGTGAATGCATCATTCACAACAGTCTACTCCTCAAAGTTTTGATGTAATTGCAGATTTGGGTAGAACTCATAAATTTTGGTGTTGTTGTCGAAGCTCTGGATTGCTGGTAAGCTGGGCCACAGGCGCTGAGTCGCCAGAGTGTAAATCATGTAAGAAGACATGTAGAATTGTTTGAATCCTTGACAAGAGCTCATCCATGATGCAAGCTTCTCACACATAATTTCTTCCCAATCAATGAACATATTTTTAGCACAGACAGCTTGGACAAGAAAGAAATCATGTTCAATGAGATCTAAAATCTCAAGTTTTCTGTCCAATCTGGTCAGCAGGGCTAGGATATCAACAATTTCCCTCTTTAGGGTTGTTCTGAAGAGAGTCTTTAGCATCTTACTTTTCTTTGATCAAGGGGTCTGGAACCAGGTCTTCTGCATGTCCTCCCTCCTTAGAGTCTTCTTTTCATTAAACATAGACGCAGAAGAATCAAAGTTGATATTGCAATACACATCTTTTTTCAGAATGCCAAAAGTGGATTAGATTAGGGCTTTATCAATCGTTACCAAAATCGACTGATCTGGAAAAAGGATTTTCTTTGTAGCTGGGTCGTATTTCTCTATACATTCTCTGACGAGCTCAAGAGCTTGAACTGCCATTGGAAACCCTACAGCTTCTACCAGACCACTATCCTTGAGCTTCTGTGTAATAGGGTGAACTAGATGAGAATTCAATCTTCTGTGCAAATCTTCAAGATCAAATAATCTTAGAGATGTGTTGAAAACTTCCTTCAATTCACTCTCAATACCAATTAATCTGTCATAACTAGAAGCTTTAACAACCATCTACTGTGAAATTGAGAACATGAGTGAAGACAAATGACTTGCTATTCAAAACGGTGAGCAGAAAATGATGGAAAATGCTTAAGAAATAACCGCTAAGATCCAAACATTGGCGCCACATGAATGACATTAAGGTGACCTAACAGATGCAATGACATGATTAGCATTTAATTTTTGATTATCAATGACTATTTGAAATTCCTATTTCTGAGAACATAACGACCTCGAAATCCTCAATCTTACACTTATCTTTATGTTCATTAGCCACTTTTCCTGAAACAAAAATTTTAGTCTTGCGAAAAAAGAACACACTTTCCTTCCAATGCCGAAATGAATGAACATTAGACCATTTTACCTTGTGTGGAAAAAGAATATAAGAGAATACTTTTTCTGTAAGCTTGTTTCCTTTATTTCAGAAAAGTATCTCGACGGCTTCACCTTTTATCCTTTGCGCACTTAAACACCTTCTTTTCTGTCGGGGGCACTTGGCTTCTTTTTTTCTCTTTTCACTTGTATCAGGCTTGCACCTTTGAGACCATCTTTTCCAGAAACTTCATGATCACTGCCACTACTCTGCAACTTGATATCTTTGAGAGTTGAAAAACTCTTTTATGAACAAAGTTTTACCGATCACTTATATAAAATACATATTTATCTTCCGGAAAAACATATTGAGCATTACAAATATGAGGGTGACTACTTCTCATTCGGAAGACGCTATTACACCCCTTTCCCGACATAACTAAATCACCTAAACACCGGATGAAGCAGAAAGATTGAAAACCCGCTAGGTTGAAATAGGCAAGGCAAAGCATTTATCGAATAAGTACATTATGGGAAGGTTTCAGAATGAATGAGAAGTAGGTCACCAAAGAATAATTTTACCCCCTAGGACCTAAAGACCCTTAAACTAAAATTAGGCAACAGAAAGGAAAACAAATCAATGCAAACCCCAAAGTGCTTGAAGCTTCTATTGTCTCTCTCTACTCCTTCCGAAACGCTATTTTTTGATGCTCAGTATTGGTGTGGGAAGCGTCTATGACTTGAGAAGTGTTGAGAATTTGATAATTGAATGTCTTTGTGATCACAAGATGGCTTGAATGCTAGAACCAAACTGACAGAGTAATGGCGCATGAGAGATTAAAATCCTAGATCCTTCAAATGGTTATGAAGTGTTTATTATATAGGAATTGAGGATGAAATGAACAGTTGAGATCAATCCCAGAGATAGGAAGATGAACGGTTGAGATCAAAGGGAACTGGAGAAGCCATCAGTAAACTCCACCTCTTCAACTGGTAAAGAGGAGATAGAGTTTGGTTGACTGAAGAGCTAATTGTGAGTTACCTTTTAGAACTGAAGAGGTGGGTGAAGTTACCCATGTGATCTGGAGAGATGGTTGGAGTAAACCATGTGATCTAATTAGAATTATCTCTTTGAGGATAAATGAATATTTAATTCATTTATTTAATTAAAGTTTTCAACATGTGAGATAATTGAATTCTTTTTGATTTAGAATTGCTTTATTGATGAAATCAAATTAATTTAATTGGAAGAATTTAATTAGTAAGTTTAAATATTTTAATTCAAACTATAGGAAATTGAATTTAATTAATTTATTAATGGTAATTGATTAATTAAGGTTAATTAATTAAATAAAATTAATTATTGAATTAATTTTGGGATTTTGATTAGATGATTTGGGAAATGAATTTAGAGGAAAATAGATGATTAATTAATGATTAAAAAAACCATTAATTAATAGATGAAGTGAATTTAGAAGAAAATAGATGATTAATTAATGATTAAAAAAACCATTAATTAATAGATGAAATGAATTTAGAAGAAAATAGATGATTAATTAATGATTAAAAAATCATTAATTAATAGATGAAAATTAGTGTTTTAATGTCAAGTCGCAAGTCTATCCATTTTAGGGTGTCTACATTTGCCCCTCTTTGATGCAATGCGACTTGTCATAGTGTGTCAAAAATTCTCTGATTTTGATCTTGCCAGCGATAGTAGGTGTATTTATGCCCCCTCAACAAATTTGAGTGAAAAGTCGCGACATGAGCGTTAATTTGTTGAAACTGTAATTTCTTAATCTAGGTACTTGACTGATCTAAAAAATGTGTTATATTGCCCCTGATATTAACTGTCAAAGTTTCTAGGGACTGGGAAGAAAATTTTGACGTCCTAGAGAAATTAGGGTTTTTGGAATTCCCTATAAGTAGCCAAGAGAGCCCTTCATTTGTCACATTGATTTCTTTGAGCTCTGGGAATCTTGGTGAGTTTGTTCTTAGTTTTCTTTGTTTTTCCTCTTATTTTTGTGCGATGGCGGGATTACCTGGAGTCACCCATATTTTTGACCTAGTCTAAACATATCAGAGGCCAGCTGGCGTAGGACGTCTAGTGAGTGTTCTTTCCTTGCGTGTCATTAATGCATTTATTTGTTGCTTTGAATTTTTTTTGTTTTATGTCCTGTTGCAAAGGTTGCAGCAATCGCCTACGGTTTTGCCGCAATTGTGATTTTAATGCCGCAATTGCCAGCTATGAGCCACAATTTATAAGAGTGCCGCATTTGCTGGCTTTGAATGTCGCAATTGTTTTTTGACTGCCACATTTGTCTTTTGCATTTCACAATCACATAAAAGTACCAATTTGGAGGGTTTTTTTACCGCAATTGCCTGTTTATTTGTTTACTCTATTTGTTTGGTCTCATTTCTACTTATGCTGATCTCTGACACTTCTCTCTATGACTGATACTGATATATATCTGATTTTTTCTGTCTGCAGTTCACCGGGAGGATTCTGCACTACCGAGAGTCTAGACCGGTGAGACTTGTGTAGAGATTCCATCTCTCTGAGGATGAGAGGTCAGTTCTTAGAGAGTTAGTATTATATTGGGTTTGTTATATGCCAGAGATCATGACCAACAGGGGTCTGATCTCAGCTCTTGTAGAGCGATGGCATTCTGAGACATGCACTTTCTGGTAACCCACTAGAGAGTGTACTGTGACATTAGAGGATGTTTACCGCATTCTTTAGCTTCCGATCCAGGGTGCGCTTGTTGAGTATGCCACCCGACATGCTATTATTGCCTTGACTGAGTTATCTGGATTGCCCCAGGATCAACTTGGTTTGTCTGGTCCATATGATATTCCATGATCCTAATTTGGCCTGGGCCTTGATAGATTGTCTACCTTATTAGGTAGTTTGATATGTGGCATCTTATGCTCTGATCGATGCCAGCGCGGGTTCTCTATTGGCTTTGGTTCTATGTTGCAAAGTATGGTCTGTGATCATTTTGTATTTGCATGGGAGCCATGTATGTTAGCCCACTTGCACTATCATATGTTTTACCCGACTTACCTTAATGCTAAGTCGCTCGGCTATGGTGCTACCCTTCTCCAGATATGGGCGTGGGAGCACATTGCTGTGTGATGTATTGTTGGTTCTCATGATCTGGCTGCAGACATGCCTTATGTATTTATGTATGATGGAACCATTGTCTAGACTCACATGGGTCATTTTTTGTACTGGCATCAACAGTTAGATATGATGCCATATTTCATTTGGAGACTGTATAGAGAATGCCCTGTGTGGGATGGAGAGGATATCCATCTTCCATTCTTCCATCAGCAGAGATACTTGATTGGGTGTGTCACTGACCATGTGCATATGATTTATTTTCACAACACCGAAAGGGTGTTGCGACAGTTCGAAGAGCGACAGGATGTGTCTGACTCTTATGCCTATTTTACTTGTAGGTCAAGGGACGTTGCAGTCTGGGGTGGTGTTGTTTCACTTGATTCTGCGTGGAATGAGTTTGCAGGCTTACTTCCTATTCCTTGGACATGTCGATCTACCACTATAGATATAGGTATGTTTGTGCAATGATTTTTGTGTAGCTTCCCTATCGCTCTCTTAGTCTATCTATTTTATGATACTTGTTGCTTTATCGGATGTGGTACTGATATTTGAATTTGATCATTTTGGAGGCACCACTCCCCAGTATGATTCTCGGTGGGCATAAACTCGTCCTGTGTCCCTTATTGATGTTTCACATCCTATTGCTAAGACTATCATGAGGATGCGTTGACAGGTGTGGCGGGGTAGGGGTGGTTGAGATGGAGGGAGAGATGGGGGTCGAGATAGAGGGAGAGATGGTGGCCGAGACAAAGGTAGAGTTGGAGGCAAAGATGGGGGATGGGGGAGGGGAGATGATGGCATAGATGATCTTGGTCCTAGGGGTGTAGGTGGTGGGGTTATAATGAGGTTTGGGTGGAGCATTACTCAGAGAGTTGGATTGAGTGCCATTTTGGAGGATGAGGAGGCGATGGAGGAGGCACCTCAGTTAGTTCAGAGAGTACGTGGACGTACTGGTGTCATGTTAGCTCTGAGAGTGGAGGATAGAATTGTTATAGAGGATGTGGATGTGGAGATAGGTGATATAGACATTGAGGCCTTGGATGTAGAGAGTGCAGGTTCAAGCTCCTCCACTAGCAGTAGCAGTACAGGCAACAGTACTAGTGAGAGTTCTGAGAGCGAGGATTCTTGGGTAGTGAGGGAGAGGGGTGATGAGGGATTGGGTGATATAGCTGAGGAGGGGGACATGGATGTAGGCATGGGAGGGATGGACGTAGATCCTTCCGATCTGGAGAGACTCACATAGTAGGTTGCTAATTTACAGGCAAGAATTGCTTTCTTTGATGCACATGCTACTACTTTGGAGGCTAGGGTTACAACAACTAAGGCCAGGATGACTGCGGTGAAGGCTAGAGAGAGACATGCTCGAGTTGAGATTCGATCCTTTATTGACAGTGTACATGATCCCTCACATCAGGATGTGTTGGACCGATACTATATATTTGGGCATGATGCTTAGAGGGAGATTGACTAATGGAGGCACCACTATGAGGGTGCAGTTCCTACAAAGCAGAGGGTTCCTAGCTTTACAACCTCATAGAGATCTAGTAGGGCTTAGAGGTCACAAAGTAGTGGTGTTGGTGCTCCTAGTCCATCATAAAGACCTACATCTAATATGCCACCCCCTCGTCCACATGGTGGTGAGGGTGGGGGTAGCACATTCTAATTTGATGCCTTTCCTCTTTTGTATCATGTACCATTTCTGTAGTGATGTTCCTTTGATATACTCTGAGGCTTATCCATTATTGTATCTTGACACACTGATATTTATTGATATATATGTTGATTACCTCCTTGTGTTCAGACTTGCAACCATTCATTGTACTCAGATATTTGGATTATATGAGATGCATCTATTGATTTACTTGATATATGTATGGTTTCTACATGATTATGTTTAGATGTTGAAATGCTTTATGCAGTGCGATTCTATTATGCAAATTCTTAATTGTGTGATATCCTTTTCCTATGATACTGACATATTTATGCAGGATGGTGGAAATGAAGTGTTTGTTTATATGAGATGCTTATGGATGCATGTGATTTATGATTTACCATGTATGTAGCTGCTATGTTTTTCCATTTTTCTGACGCACTTAAATGGAATGGATGCAATCTATTATGCACAAAATATCTGAGTAATGCATGTGTTAGTTAGAACGAAATTAGTTTGGAAATATGTTCTCTGGGATTGATTTGATAGATACGGAATGATAGAAATAAATTTTGATTTTTTTGATAGATATGAATTGATAGAAAGGATGAGTGATGCAAGTCGCTGCCCCTGTTTCCAATATCTGTCATCATTGCATCCTTTTATGAAATTCCAAAGAGTGTCCAATGCATCCAGATCACATACCATCTAGATACCACCATGACCTCTTGATAACTGGAAGGAGTAGAGAGATTGAATAGAAAAAGAACTTAGTGCACCCAAATATTGACCATATAGGTTCAACTATGTTCCCTGTTTTAAAAGAAAGAGAGCCAAAAGCACCCAAATATTGACCATCTAGATACCGCTTTGCCCTTTGAATAAAACAAAAAAAGGAAACCAAGATAGAACTCCTACACACCCAAAGTCCATCTGGATAACACCCTGAGCTCTTGATTCTATAAAGAAAAGACCAAAGCAAGCAAGATAGAACTCCAATGCACCTAGAGTTCATTTGGATAGCATCGTGAGCTCTTGATTGCAAAAAGAAAAGACCATAGAAACCAAGATAGAACTCCAATGCACCTAGAGTCCATCTGAATAGCACCGTGAGCTCTTGATTCTATTGGTAAATAAACAAGAAGATAACAGAGAAGGAATGTCCAATTCTTTCCCAGGGTTAATATCAGATCGTGGAACTACGCGACTTCCAGATAAGTGACAGCGCCTATCGCATTTATCCTAAATCATCATGGCCTTGAAATCAAAGTGAACATTCAACAGACAAAAATCAAAGAAAATGAGTAATGATCCATCATAGCTACTCTCCTCACTTAGTGGATCTTGGAGTAGTGTAAGAACATAACCGCAAAATATAGACTGACATCTGACCAACTGACTGACCTAGTCAGCATTTTTTATTGTTCCTTGATTCAGTTGGATTTTCTTGATTGGCTCGACTCTTTTGATAGGCTTGATTGGCTTGATTGCTTTGATTGTGTGTGGTTTCAGTTAATAGATGAATCATATAAGACTAACCTGTCTGGTTTTGAGCGTATCCATCACTGTGTAAGATGATTGATATGATTGATTAATTTTGATAATTTTTGGTAGCTGATCAAGCTGTGTCAGATGGGCCCAATGCTAATTTACAAAGCTCATGATTGTGACAATTGATAGATTGGCTTGGTCGCCAGTTGCTTGCTGATAGATTTGATAGATTGATAAAGCGGTGTCATATGGGCCCAATGTTGATTTGCAAAGCTCATGGTTGTGACATTGATTGTCTGGGCTTGATTTCCCTTTGCTCCCTTGATAACCGAGTTGGTTTTATTGCTTGGGATTTTATAATTTTTTATTGTTTTTGATGAAGATTGATTTTTTCAGGACATTTTGATCTTTTTAGGATTTTTGATCACTTTTTTTATTTTTAGAGATTTTTTGATGAGTTTTTTTATTTTTTAGGGATGTTTTCAAGACATTTAGAATCGCCCCCTAGTCTGGTGGACCAGTACTAGCTACGGATAAGTGTTGGTGCTCAAAGGGGTTCGTGCTTCTAGATATAGCTTGGGTAATCAGTCTTGCATTTGAAGTGTGCTCAAGCTTTTGATCTTGGAGTTCATTGATGGTGAAGCTAGATTTGAACACTTGGTGCCTGTTTGCCAGGTTTTCACCAAGGTACCTACTCAATAGTGCTTGTTTTCCAGGTTTTCACTAAGAGAGCGATTTTTTTTCTCTTTACTTTTTTTATTTTTTTATTGTCACCAAGGTGCCTGATTGCCAGGTTTTCACCAAGGTAACATTTTGTATTTTTTGATTTTTTTGGTATTTTCTGGATATGTAGATAGTTGCCTTAACCATTGAGACCTCAAGTGTAGAACTTCTTGAGGTGCATGTTATTTATATAGGATTTGAGAAATACAAATCCACAGAATGCCAAGAATACCTGCATGCAAATAATCTGTTACAAGAGAGAAGCAAAAGGAGGAAAAAGCAGAACTCAGAAGTTACTCAAAATGTGAGAGCAAAATTATAATCTGAATTAATGAAAAAAGAATTACAAGGTTCAACCTATAAAGGTGAACAAA
>MU227351.1:692265-710062 GCA_018584345.1 Thuja plicata
TCACACATGGAAAAGAGGACAAGTGTTCATGTAGGGATTCTATAGGAATCTCCTACTTACATAATAAATAAACTAAACTACCTTGGTTTATAATATATTTCACCAAGGAAAGATTATACTTCTAACATGGGACTATCTCTAGAACGAAGCTTAGTCCCCCAATATCTAGGTTAGATTGCACAGACACTAGTTAGATTGATATCTTTCACAAGGTTATCCCCAAAATGAGGCTCAACCTTCAGGAGTCAGGGTTAGATTTCCCCGATACCTGTCCCAAAAGATAGTAATAGAGGTTTTTAGGACTATCTCCAGAACGGAGCTTAGTCCTCCAATATCTAGGTCAGATTGCCTAGACACTAGTCAGATCAAATTTTTGAGAACCATCTCCAGAATGAAGCTTGATCCTCAGGAGTCAAGGTTAGATTTCCCCAATTCTCAATAGATGAGTTTTCAAGAATCATCTCCAGAACGAAGCTTGATCCTCAAGAATCTAAGTTAGATTGCTTAGATACTTAAAAGATGATGAGATGTAGGGAATATGAATGCCCCTATTGATTGTGGAATATCCAGTTTTGACTATGAGGTACGAATAATGGAACATGCCCCAAGTGACGAGATGCCCCAAGCAGTGAGGACTTTCGAAAATCAGATCAGATTGATAGATTTAACGATGTAATCATCCTACCCCCTCAGGAGAGAAATTTAAAGATGACACATCACAATGATGATAAAGAGCAAAAAATCACAGATAAATGTTGAATCAGAGATCAAGAAGAACTCAGAACAGATTACAAAAGAAGTTGGAAGATTCATAATCAATTTCATGAGATGTGGAGGTCCAGGTTGACCAAGTTTGATTAGAGTTGACTTTTGAGGAAAAAAGTCAAAGATTTGAGAAAATGATGATAGGATAAGATTCTGACAAGAAAGCGACATTAGAAAGTTGACTGCACAAGTTTTCAATTGCGTTGGTCCCAAAAAATTTAAAATGCGATTTTGAGCTATATAGAAGTGTTAGATTTTGATTTTGATCCCAAAAATGGATTGAGCATATAGCTAAAGAAAGAGAGCGAGGATTGAACACTTGTGTAGTTGTGATGAATCTAGGACTCTGAAGAAGAACTCCGCAATGTACAAATCTATGAGAACGCAATGAAGTGAACGTCAAATTGCTTCCACAATACAAGTCTAGAATGAAAATGCAATCCTATGCTAGATGCAATACCTAGGACATGGTTGTGAGACCCATCGTATAATCATCATCATTGAGCATATTTTTTTGGAACATCAAAGTTGATACAACCCTCACTGGTGCCACAATGCAACCATAAGGATATGAATATGACTTGCATCGGATAAAATGTAGGAAACAAATGTAAGCACCAGGGCACAAAAGCCAAGATGACCTAAACATTGTTTCCAGTTAATGTTGCAAGAGTACACCAGTATCGAGACATTCAAAGCCAAGATAACCATGAGTGCAATCATGCGTAAACAAACAAACAAATAACAAATAGAGTAATAACAAGCAAGGAGATAGTACCAACCTCACCATGACATGCAAATAAATAAGATCAAGGGATGTGAGGCTGTTCCACCTTAGTACGAGAGCTCTTATAACATACACCCTATTTATTTGACATTACCGGCTCATCGGGACTATACCAACAAGCAGTAGACAAAGAAAATATCAATGAAATCTATGAGAATAGACATCATACAAAGAAATATTCAATCATAGGTCAGCCAATTTTAGATTTTTTGAATATGTTCATGTTTAGAGGTGTTGAAAAACACCATTGTGCTTGTGAGTGCATTGTGTTTGATTGTTATCGATAGATGTTTATGTTTGAGATATCCAATGTGTGTTGAAAAACACAGATGTGTCCAAAGATAGTGTTAAAAAATATTGTTTATGGTGGTGTTGAAAAACACCAGTTTGTGTCAGTAGCGAGTTATCTTCGAGAAGTGACAAGATTAATGACGCAGGTGTAAACCAAAGATGCGATCAGATTGAGGACTCATGCCCCCAAGTAACAGTGACTGACTTGATGTATGTTGTGAGGAAAAACTAGATTTGGAGGTCCCTAGGCATATGGCACTGAACCAATGTCAAGTTAGTAGGATTTGCAAAGGAACTAGAGTGTCACGAAAGTGACCAAAAGATATGTACAAACTAAAGCAAAGAATCATCAAGACCAAGTATTGATAGATAGAGTGTTTGAGTATAACTCCAATGGTAATGGATGTGAGCAATCTCAATAGTACAATGATAGTAGACAGATGTAGTGAGAACCACTGGTGATTGACATGAGAGAGATTCTCAAGTGAAGAGATCATAGGACTAGCTAGACATCAGTAGGCAGACGCAGTGAGAACCACTGGTGACTGATGCTAGGGAGATTCTCAAGGAGAGAGAACTCAGTATAAGCTAAGCGACAGTAGGCAGACGCAGTGAGAACCACTGGTGACTATCACGAAGAAGATCCAGAAATGTGATAAGATAGTGCTCCCTAGACCAGGAGGGTTAGCCTGAGAGTATGACCAATTTCAATCCATGTAAGTTGGTGTCTTGATGGGTAATTGAAAGAAAATGTAAGCAGGAAAGTAGGAAAGCAACAATGTAGGAAAGCAAAAGCGTAAAGCCAAGTGGTGCTGATATAGATATAGAAATGTGGAACAAGAGGCACCTATTTACCAGGTTTTCACCTCTTGGCATAAATTATTTTTTTTCTACCATGACGCCTGTTTGCCAGGTTTTCATCAATGACACCTTTTTTTCTTTTTCTCTTTTTTTGTATTTTTCAATTTTTGAATTTTTTTTGTATTTTTGGAATATATAATTTTTTTAGGAGATACATTAAAGCACCTATCGCTAGGTTTTCACTAAGATGATCATTTTTTCAAAACTTTTTATGATTTTTAGAATTTTTAGAGATTTTGAAATTTTTAGATTTTTAGAGATTACTCGATCTCAAGCAAGATCACAATGGTTTTTCCCAATGTCTAGTAAGGTGTAGGACATTACAGATGGATTAGAAAGCTGATGGATAAAGAGGGTGATGGATAAAGAGGGTGAATGCAAACCTCAAGGACAGTCTCTTTAAGATTGCCCAAGCTAGGGAAAAAATAATATAGCAATGTAAGCTCATGGAGCAATGTTGTATATAATTTAGGGTAATGACTTGATGTCATGAAAAGCATGTGGTTCAAAAGAGTGGACATGTCAAGAGATTTCTAAGAACTTGTTTTTCAATTTTGATCAAGACCAAGGGGTCAATTTCATAGGATATGATACAACTATGATCAGGATAAAGGTTGATGGAGGTATAAGTGCATATTTTGGATTATGATAGGAATGTACAGAGATAGGAAGAATAGGCTTGGGATAAGCAAGACCACGATAGGGTAGCATGCATGAGAGCAAGTAAATAGGATGATGGAAATGATAACAAATGTTAGGATACATAGTGTGTTCACGTATAGGCTCAACCTTGTCAAGATCAGTAGAAGGAACATGGATGCTCATGAGCTAGCTGGATGTAAGATATGGTAGATAGGATTACATGGAAGGAACTTGCCCCCAAGTGAAGAGTGCAAGTAGGAGGAATTATGCATGATGCTTGTTTGCCAGGTTTTCATCATGGTACTTATCCAAGGCGCCACAAGAAGTGGTTTTCACCATAGGATGAATTTATTTATTTTTAATTTTGCTACCAAGGTGCCTGTTTACCAGGTTTTCACCAAGGCACTTTTTCTTTTTCTTTTTGATTTTATGAAGGAACTTAAGCTTCTAGCTCTTTGGATAGTGCTCCTTTTAAGAATATTTTATGATAGGCCAAGGCTACTGAAAGTATGCTCAAAGATGTTGATAGGGTGATGGTAGAGAAGATGATATGGAGGATAAGGAAGATGGTAGTCAAGGATTTATGTGATGGATTGGATAAGAGGGATGGAAGGATATGAGATGGATGGGTAAGAGGTAGGTGCAGGATATTGGATAGGGTATGGTGATAAGATCAACATTGACACACCCCTCGAAGGGTAGTGGATGAATGGAGGAAAAGTGGATGGAATAGCTTGAGACATTGATGGATGAATGGATATGGATCTTGGTATGCGAGGACCCAAGATGGAGTTAGAAGATGGGAGATGTTTAGATGGAGATGAAGTGGAAGACTTTGAAAGCTTGGATGCCAACTCTAACTTTTCCTTTTTGTTCAATTTTTTTAAGATAGACTTGGGAATCCACATAACTTTTGATTTTGTCTTTGTATCCAAGTATTTTTGAAGAGCCTTGGGAATCCACGCAGCTTTTGATTTTCCTTTTCTTTTGGATGATTTAGAACTTAATTCTTCCATAATGGATTTAGGAACCCATATTTTCTTTGATTTTATTCTTTGCTTGGATTTAGAACGCAATTCTTCCATGATGGATTTAGGAACCCATATTTTCTTAGTGGCCCCTTGTGGTCTCTTGGATATTTCCTTTTTCTTTGTAATCACATGTCGATTAGATGGGACATAGTGATCTTCATATGTAAGTGGATTCTTGTATTTCTTATTTTTTTCGTTGCACATCCAAATTACTTCTAAAAGACTTATGAATTGTGGATGAATGAGGTTGATATGACTGGTTCATATGGATTGGGTGATAGGGAGAATTCAAGGATGTATGTCTTTTTTGATCTTGGTAGGAGATAGGGTAAGTGGATGACAAGCTAGTATTGATAGGAATGGTAGATGGAAGGACATAAGGACCCAATATAGATGGAAGGTTTGACGGTCTCAGCTTTGGGATGTAGGGACCAAGGATGGATTTGGAAGATGGAGAAGACTGATGCTTACGTTTGAATGGAGGGATATAAAGTGTGGAGGGGATATCAACATCTTTAGAGTGAGCTACATGACCAAGGCTCTTCTCTTTAGAATTATCTTTATATCAACAGGAGCATGAGTAGATTTGATGAGAGCAATTGAAGCTTGATGGGATGTATTTTTCAGCAAGGGATTTGGAGGAACAATATTTTCTTGAGGTGGATATGGAGGAGCATGAAAAGGAGATGAAGGGATGCTCTAATTTTGACAAGGATCTTTAGATGGTGTACAAAGGGTACCTTTCTTTTGATTTTCAATAGGTTCATTAGAGATGGTGGAAAGGATATCTTGATCTTGCTTGGGAGATGGATAACATATAGGAGATGTAAGAGTTTCTTCTGGGAAGAAATGAAAGGGGATGATGAAATCATCATGGGACTCTGGAGATATGTGACTTTGGTCAAATTTTGGATAAAGATGGATGGTGTCTTGATCTTGATCATTACTGATATTAGTTTCTTCACACTTTGGATTGCTCTCTTGACATGGAACCACTTCTATGGACGAGGTGGGAGTTTTGATATGCATGAGGGATTCTTGAAAGGCTAATGGAGTATCATTTTGAGTAGGCATGATAAGTGTTGAAGCACATGGAAGCTTTAGGTCTATGATCTTTGAAGCCTGAGAAAGACTTGCATATGTAGTGTGATTAGCTTGGATCTCTTTTAGAGGTAGTCCTTGAGAGTAAACATAGTCGTCATTAGGCTTAGTTCTTGATAGAGATGGGGAAGCTTTAGGAGATGGAGGAACACTGGAAGAAGTAGATGGGATATGCGAACCATTGCTAGAAATGGATTCTTTATATTGATCATGCTTGATATTAGTATCTTGTTCTTATTTAGATAAATCATTAGGATTGTTTGGTTTAATTATGCCATCATCAAGAAGATCTTGGATTTTATGTTTCAACTCCATGCAAGATGAAGTTTTATGCTTATTGCTTTGATGATATGCACAATAGGGACTCAAGAATCTGAATCCACATGATGTGACTTGAGGTAATGTGACGAGGTCATGCTCAAGAAGTTCCTCCAATGCTGATTGATAAGATTGTCCCAAAGGAGTAAAGATTCTCTCTAAAGGATAAATAGATGCTTCTTGACTTGCAATATCCTTCTTTTGCAGATAGAAAAGGATTTCATCTAATGTTGTCATAGATTCCTCTATATTCTCTTGATCAAAGTTGGGATTGTCATAAAATTATTCTTGATCAAAGATGGGATTGTCATACCAAGATTTATCCATGTTGGAAGGAAGTGTGGAGATATAAGAATCATGATTGAATAAAAAAGGACATGTTGATCTTAATGAGGATTCATTGGATGAAGTATCCTTTTTCCCCTTTAATCCTTGTAGTTTAGATTCCAAAGTTTGAAGTTGTTTTAATAAAGTTTCCCTAAGAATCTCTTCTTTGCTTTTAGACATTGTAAGATTGTCTTGATGTGCTTTCTTAGAAGATTGAAGAGAAGGTATGATGAATCAATTGATTGACTAACAGGTGCTGAAGTGATATCTAAAGTGTTGATTAAGTCCAAGACCAAAGGAAAAAGGAGATAATGTCCAACTGAGACAAAGATAGAAATGACTCTGATCTTGAGTCAAGGTTGACGAACCCGCTTTCACAACTCAGGCTAAGGACAACGTAGACATAGATGATAAGATTGAAATAGATAGTGGGTCACTTTGAATAGCACAACAAAGTCAGATTTTGAAACAACAATGAGTCAGACTATCAACAGATTGTAGTAAAAGACAGACTAGTGATGATGTTGATGAAAGCACAGATTTGTGAAAATTCAGACAAAACCTTCACAACATAATACATAATTTGGACAACAAGTTGATAGATTTCCAGAGTTTGGTAGCTGATGCAGAAAATTGTACATGAGTTGATAGCTAACACCTAGAAGTGCAGATTTCAGAACAGACTAAATGTAGTAGGATAGACTAATGAAAGACCAAGTTTCAACAAGTTTTTGAAACAAATTTGATAGATTTTTGACAGAGTTTCGACAGAATTTTGGCAGAGTTTCAGCAGAGTTTCGACAGAGTTTCAATAGAGTTTTAGACAAGACAAGATAGGAAAATATCCAAAGTTTATAGTTTTCCAGATCGTTTGATTGTTTTTGTTGTTGTTTCAATAAACACTCACACAAAACACATCATGGAGATTGTTTGTAGTACCAGAATAGACACATCACAATCCTATCTATTGAATCCCCACTTGAACCAAAGTTCAGCTATGCTTACTCATAGCAGACAACTTAGAAGCTTGGAGGCATGGGCTCCTCTTTACATGTGCACTCACTTCTCAGGCACACCAAGCTTCGAACCCCAAAGGAATTTCTTCCCAAAGGGTTGTTGTCTATACTAAGAGTCGTAAAAGTGTGGGGCATCTTAGTCGGTCTCTGACCTTCCACGCCAACAGATAGAGGGTTTTTGGATACTATACCAACAGTTTGTAGTAAGGACATCCATTTAGGTGGTTGTGATCAAGTCATTTTCCCAATAAAGGGGGCTCTCCCAATCCTTTCAAAGCAAGGTTTTCACCTTAACAATGTAGGGACTTTAACACACCACTAGAGTACTAAAGGAGATTTTGGTTGCCACAATGAATTCACACCTATCCATTATGAGATTAATCATAATGGCATTTTTTATATACCGGTTCAAAAGAGCTTGGATTTAGCCTGTTACCGGTTGGGCAATCCACTCTCACTGGCTCTGCTAAAGCACTTGGGAGGTAGCCACACTAAAAGAATTATATGAGTTTCTCTTACACCCAAGATCCACGAAGGCAAGGGGAGATGATACATTCATATAATTCTTAGGATTACAATCTAAAAGACACTTCAAACACATAAGAAAATGACAATAATGTTTCTGGATTTTTGATCATCCCAAAAGGGCAAGGGTATAGTTTCCTAACATCATTGCCATTCCTAAAAATATCAAATAGAAGTTCATTTTAGAATTCTTGCATGTGGGTTCTTATTTTAATAAAATAAAATAAAATGCAAGAACAATGTTTAGCGCATTATCGATCAAGGCAACCTACAAGACGAGTTGTTAGTAGTCTGTATTTTTAGTCTTCTTTTAAAATGTCCTGCAAACCATTGTTAGGCTGTAATCAACAAGATAAGTCAGAGAACAACAAAGCCCAAAAATTGTTAGCGTTAACAAAAATTAGAAAATCATAAATCTGATTGCATATTTAGAAAGTAGATAAAAAATCACGCACTTTCAAAAAAAAATTCACTCAAAAATGTTACCGTATGAGCCCGTATGAGGTTATGGAAGTTGCAAAATGCAGGATTAGGTAGGTACAGTGATGCAAACCCTACTGATGTCATCAACATGTGAGATTAAATTTGACGGTTTCATGGCCGTCACAGAAGGTCATGTAGAATGATGGTTTGACGATCGTCAAATTTAACATAGTGAAAAAAATCTGATTTTTTTTTCAGATTTTTTTTTCAAAAATCTACCTCGGGCTGCATGCAGAAAAATCCAAAATCTACCTCAATTTCTATGCAACAGGTTGTACGACCTCCTTGGGCAAAATATTTTTGCCACAGATTCAACTTTTGACAAGTATAGGCATGTTTAAAGTCATTTTCAACCAAAATGATGTTCCGGACGCAATGGTGCAGTCAGATTTGGCTCAAATGGAGAGCTTAAAAGGCACTAAGAGAATAATAGACAGAAGATAGAAGGAATTTTCAAACTTGCTCCACACTAAAATAAAGATGAAATGCGTTGTTTTACCTGCAAAATCAGAATACAAATATGATCCCAAGATTTTTAAAACTAATTCAAATGTGATGACAGAAATAGATGTTCTGCCCCACGGTGTGGTGCCAGAAATGTATGTGGTAGATTTGGCCTTGTTAATCAACCATACACTTCAACATAGTCCTTATTCATCAGATACACACGAGAATGAATATGATATTATTCATCTTGCCTATCTATATGATTCGACCTGTTACCTTCTATCCAGACGGGGTTTCAAAATAGCTCTCAGAACAAGAGTCTCACAACCATAGACCAATCTAGAACGAAGGATTTATGCTTCCATGAATGCAATGCAATGATTAATGTAGAAATGAAACATGCAAGATTAATCTAAATGATCCATTTAAACTAGAATTGAGATTAAAACTATGCCATGATTTCAATGCAATTATTCTAGAAATTGAAATTAATCTATTGCAAAATGATATTATTCTATATGAGATTATGAACTAAGAATGTAGCAACAATTCAGTATTCTAACAATGCATATGATTAGAAATTTAGGAAGGGTTTTGAATGAGGAATGGGAGTTCTTTTATAGACTCAGAGGTGATCAGAATAGAAAGTTTTCTTTTTGAAATAAAACAGATAGAAAAGCCAGTTTAAAATAGAAATATTTCTTTAAAAGAAAATAATAAATGTTTTTCCCTTTGCTTTAATTGTTTTTTTTCTTTGATTTTAACTGTTTTATTTGTGATTTAATTGTTTTATTTATGATTTAACTATTTTCTTTCTCTTTAAAGCACTGTTATTTCAAAACTTCTATTTCTGAACTGAAGAGAAGATTTTGTTGACAATATTTAATTAATAAAATAGAATACGACCTCATTATTGCTTTTTCTCAATTATTTGAATAATAAAATTCAATTATTGAAAATGAGAATATTTATTTAATAATTAAATATCATTTAATTCCCTTTTTATGTGTCTTAGCTAAAGAGGGTGAATTTAATTTAGTTAAAGTGCTAGGACTTTATAATTAAATTAATTTGATCATAAGGTTTGTTTAGCCAATAGATATTTAGGCATTAAATATAATGTATGATTAATGCAGATTTAGGATTTTCTGCATTTGACACTTAGGTCAAGTAGAGTCAGTCAAAACTCAGAATTGCCTAGTACAATAGGACTTTGATGATCTAGAAGAGTGACAAATGCAACAAAATTGGGTAGGGTTGCAAGATACCAATTTTGGGGTGTTATAGTTGGTTGGCCACAGGTGGGCCTAACAGTGACACTTTGGGTTGTGCGTAGTTGACTGTCTTCACATCAATGACACCATCGTTGGTGACATTTTTGTTTTTATTCCACCACTTATCTTTGTCTGTTGTAGTTTTGTTTGTATTTGTTTGGGTTGGATCTACAAGGGTTCCTCATTTGACTAAGTTCTGCTGACAACGAACTCCTCATTCGATGAGTTGTGTGAAGTTTGGAGCTAACTGCAATTCTGTTGTGAATGACATGTCTAGAATCAGATTGTCAATGAACATGACCATTAGGTTTTTCTCAGGTACATCATACATTATTCAATTTATAGTATTCCTCCATCTCTATAGGAATTTCAAAAAGACTCTCCATCCTTCTATTTGATATCGCAAAGGTCCTTGATACTGACCTTGCGCTTGATGTTATGATGGAAGTGAGCAATGAAATTTTCAGCCAATTCACCCCAAGATAGAATGCCATGAGGTAAATGTGAGAACCATTCCATTGCTAGTCTGGCTAAGCTTTGTGGGAATAGTTGCATTAAGTATGTCTCATCATGTGCGACTTCAACGTAACTAGCAAAAAAATCTCAGATATGTTCAATAGGGTTGGTATTGCCCATATATTTGTCAAATTTTGGTACCGAGAAGTGAGTTATGAATGGAGACATGTGAAGAGAATGATCAAAGGGGTATGGGTATAAATCCTCTGCAGTGTAGGATTTAGTTTTCCCTTGTTTTTTCATATCCATCATTTGGGTTTGAAGGGTCTGCATTTGTTGGATCAACATGTTTGTTTGATACTGAGGCTAATGTGTGACATTGTAACTCTGTGCTATAGTAGGTATGAGGTTGCACCTCTACGTCCCTTGAGTAGGAACATAGGACCTCATCCTTGGGATTTGATATTTATTTCCAACCACATGATTCTAAAATGGGGGTAGGTGAGTGGCCCAAGGTGGGTTTTGATGTGTTTGTTGTTGGGGTTGGGTATGTTGTTGTTGTTGAAACTATGGTTGCTATTGCTAGGGTTGATATTGCTGTTGCTGAAGCTAGGGTTGTTGCTGCTGGGGTTAAGGTTGTTGTAGCTAAAGTTGTGGTTTCTAATACTGGGGTTGAGGTTGTTTTTGCTAGGGTTGAGGTTGTTACAGCTGAAGCTGGGGTTGCTACTGCTGGGATTGAGGTTGTTGCTGCTGGACTTGGGTGAGCAAAGGCATAATCTTGGGTGGGCATCGACTAAAAGTCAGACCTACAGAGATGGATCCCTATGGGAATGATGTATTGACCCTAAGGATATTAGGGATTGACTCTAGTAGTGGCATGGTTGCGAAAAGGTTATTGCTTGTTGGTGTTATGGAAGGCATAGCATGAGAGCTTGATTGGCCAGGCCATGAGACCGAAGGTGGAGGCATACTAGTGACCATGGGTACACTTATTTGGGAGCTTGTCGTGCTTTGAGTGGAAGATGTGCTTGCTTTTTTTGCACAACTGGTTTGATTGGGTATCATCTATGCCATTGTTGGTATTGTCAAAGGTGCAAAAATTTGAGAAACCACAGGTAGTATCTGAGAGGGCTAAGTAGTGTTTTGACCTATGAGAGGGTTTTTGGGCCATATGGTCAACACATTGAATTCAATGGGGAGTTTGACTCCCTTCTTTATCAACATGGATAAGAAACATTTGGGGTTCCTCTCTACAACAATGTCAACTACTTGTGTGGAATAAGCATCTTGCTCTATATCTTCAAGCTCCTTTTCTATGAAATTTTGGAAAAAAGCTGACCCACGGGGTTGTTCAATGAATAGAGCAAAACTGGTATTTATGAAAGGACCATCCTCTCACTCTATTTACCAAGTGGGGAATCTATTGATATATGACTCATAAGGTTTTTTTCTAGTCTTCAACCTTGTATAAGGCCCTCCATGAGGTGTTTGAGACATAGTGTGGTCCATATTTGTTGACTAAAACAAGTGATATAAAGCAAACAAAAAAGGATAACCTTTCTAAGGAAGTTTGAGTTATGTTTTGGACAAGGGTAATTCTAAGGATAGATGTTGATTTATCTTGATCTCAAAATTTTGATGATGTAAAAGTAAGATTTGTCAACGTTTTCCTGGGACAAAGTCACTGATAGAGATAATGATGATGTTTGAGATGATGAGATCAAGATATTTCAATTCTAAACTTTTGAACTAACAATGTTTTAGATAATAATCATGATTTTCAAAGAAGGGATGATCTTTAATGTTTAGAGATTCACACAATGTTCTTCACATTTTTTTGGGATAGACACTGGTCTTTGACACAAAATGGAGAGTATTTTCAAGGTTTTTAGGTCAAAATAGGTGTAAAATATGTCTGTTTAATTGCAGCACAACTCCACTGATTACGACAAAGTGAATGGTCAAGTGTGGTATTTTATTATTGATTGCGATAATAAATAGGTCGATTGTGGAAATAAACAAGTTAACTACAAAAAACTTATGTCAATTGTGGAAAAATGTGGGCAATTGAGGTAAAGGGGAAACAATCTCAAAAAGACTAGAAGATAGGTATAACTGTTTGACAATTTTGATTTTCTAGAACAAGGCTTGTGATTGGCAAGATAGTTTTATTTTGACAACCCTAGACTTTAACACGTTTGACTCATTTTGATAGTTTGGATGTTTGTTTTGCATTTTAGAAACTGATCAAAGAACAAGCACAATAGACACTGTATTTTAAAGAATGAAGACTGACAATGTGTATGTTCCATAACTCTTTCAAGTTGCAATGTTATCACAAGGTCTCAATAATGACCAGTTAGATTAATCTAGGTCAATGGCTTCAGAATACAATATTATAGGCCCAATGCTTGAATGTCCGTTAGCTCTTACAACAATTGTCACACTACTAGGAAACGAAGGTCCACGATGTAGGCACCCATGTTTTTTCTATTTCCAGGTATTGTTGCCATGGAGTGAAGATCTCTTTCACTACACAAATACCTTGGAACACATATATTGGGAATCTTGGGGGGAAATTATGCAACACCTTGCACTATAATAAGATATCTATTCGGAGGTAGATTGGTTTGGCCTCTAATTAACAAGGTTGTAGTAAGGGTCTGTGGCATCTATCTAATCTATTCGTATGTGTGTGACTCACTTAAGAGCCTATTTGACTACGTTGGCTCCTTAGGGATATTCACCCTATCCAGACTATCATCAACACACCTCGCCTAAGCTTGGCTAGATAAAATAGAACTTTGGTTCACACCTTATTTATATACCGATCGAAAGGATTACCAGTTTAAGGTCTTTCTTTGAGGAAGAAGCGCATTCCCCGGATAGGCCTTTCTAAAATTATAAAGGTATCTAATCTAACAAATTGTGCAAGTGCACCCAAAAACTCAAGACACAAGGTAAATTGATTAAGCTCCAAAAGTTTGAAATGTGAACTAAGCTACACCACCATACAAGCACAAGTGTTCAGTTTTAAGCCCAAAAGTAGGTGTTGATTGCTTGTTCAATTTTAATGCACCAAATCGAGAGATTCTTTGCCTTTGTTCAATTTTAATCCTCACGTCAATTTTAAGCACTAAATTTGGAAATGTGAGATGTGAGATGTGTGACAAACACTATTCTTTTTAAACCCAAATTGAAAAGTGAATGAATTTTATGTTGTATTGTTATCTTGTCTCCTAGATTCAAACCTGTTAAAGAAAGTGTTTAGTATCTCAAGAAATGAAAGCTATACAATCCAAAATAGAAGAATATATGGAAACTCCAGGATTATTGAGATTTCTAAAATTAATGGTAACTTTATACTTACTTGCAAATCTCTTGATTGAATCAATCTACTTGGTGTATGCTTTGCTTTGATCGTCAACTGCGATTTCGAGAATAGCCCTTTATTGCGATTGATAGTTGGTGGTTCTCCTTCTTGAAACTCTTATTGCTCTAGCACCTGGTATGTGTTTGATTACCTTCTTTGTCATTCACTGTCAGTCAGCCCTGTAAAAAAACCAAGAAAAATAGATAGAAATGTGTCTTTTATGTCAATTGCGGTACTGGTTGTTCAATTGCGGCAATCTCTTGTCAATTGCGACAATCTCTTGTCAATTGCAGTAGAATGTTGGCGATTATGGAAAATAACTCTGTTATGCGGCAGAATGCTTTCATTTGTAGTACAGATTAGTCAATTGCGGTAAAGCACAGGCGATTGCGACAAAGAACAGATAATTGTAGTCAAATACAAGTAATTGTGGCAAATTGGTAGAATACAAAAAGATAGAAGACGACATAATAGAGATGCGAAAGCCTGCAATCAATTGTGGTATTAAACCAATCAATTGCGGCACAATTTTGTCAATTGCGGAAAAATACTAGCAATTGTGAAATAACACAGATATCAAGAAAATGATGAAAATTTAAGTCTACAACCGTACGACCATGGCTGATTGATTATGTCTGTTGTCTACAAGAGATATTTGGGCTATTTTCTTCACGTCGGGTTCACCAAAAATGTACGCCTCTCTTCGTGATTCATGGTTCCCAAGCTTTCCAAAGGTGGGGGTTAGTAGCAATGGTTTGCAATGATAGAAATTGAATACACAAAACTACTAATACAAATACTTAAAACGTAACCAATAAAATATACAAGCAAAGAAAGGAAAATAAATGAATGCAAACCCCAAAGTGCTTGAAGCTTCTATTGTCTCTCTCTACTTTCAAAATGCTATTTTCTGATGCTCAGTATTGGTGTGGGAAGCATCTATGACTTGAGAAGCATCGAGAATTTGATAATTGAATGTCTTTGTGATCACAAGATGACTTGAATGCTAGAACCAAAGTGACAGAGTAATGGCGCACGAGAGATTGAAATATTGGATCCTTCAAATGGTTATGAAGGGTTTATTATATAGGAATTGAGGATGAAATGAACGGTTGAGATCAATCCCAGAGATAGGAAGATGAATGGTTGAGATCAAAGGGAACTGGAGAATCCATCAGTAAACTCCACCTCTTCAACTGGTAAAGAGGAGATAGAGTTTGGTTGACTGAAGAGCTAATTGTGAGTTACCTTTTAGAACTGAAGAGGTGAGTGGAGTTACCCATGTGAACTGGAGAGATGGGTGGAGTAACCCATGTGATCTGATTGGAGTTATCTCTTTGAGGATAAATGAATATTTAATTTATTTATTTAATTAAATTTTTCAACATGTGAGATAATTGAATTCTTTTTTATTTATACTTGCTTTATTGATAAAATTAAATTAATTTAATTGGAAGAATTTAATTAGTAAGTTTAAATATTTCAATTTAAACTATAGGAAATTGAATTTAATTAATTAATTAATTGTAATTAATCAATTAAGGTTAATTAATTATTTAATTTATTTTGGGATTTTGGTTAGATCATTTGGGGAATGAATTTAGAAGAAAATAGATGATTAATTAATGATTAAAAAAACCATTAATTAATAGATGAAATGAATTTAGAAGAAAATAGATCATTAATTAACGATTAAAAAACCATTAATTAATAGATGAAAATTAGTGTTTTTAATGTCAAGTCGCAAGTCCGTCCATTTTAGGGTGTCTACACCTAGCACTAGCATGTGCTACTCAGAACTGACAATGCACTATTGTATTAATGGAATGTTTTGAAACAAGAGAACAATGTGCTATTCTGCAAGGTCCATGTGCTAAAACAAGTGTTTTATATGCTACACTACTTCTACTCATGGTTTTTTGACATTTTTTCAAAGATTTTGTAATTTTTGGTTTATCCATTTGGATGATTTTTTGTAGAATGATCTCAAAGACAATAGCAAATAGTAACACACTTGTCCCTAAGTCTCTAAAAATGTCAAGTGTATGTTTAAGGCCTCCAAGAAAGCCCAATTTATCATGGGTTTTGATCAAATAAGACACATCAAGTAATCTACCTAAGGGATTTGGCTGCAATGAATTATTTGTAGGCCTACATACATGGAAATAAATTTCCAAACTTGATACTCCCGATTCTAGTGCATATTGTCCTTCTTAAAAAGAGGTAATCCCTTGTGGAGAGAAGGTAAATTGATACACATTATTGAACCTTCAAGAAGTGGATGAATAAGGGATCCATTTTGGGGCTTGCCTAATTTATGGTGATGAAATAAAAAAATCTACACCTCACTGCCAGGGGAGTACATATGGTGAGTACCTTCAGAGGGAATTGCAACCCTTTTGCACTACAAATAAAACACCAAGGATAAAAGGTAGGTTTCACATCAATGAGTGTCTAGTAAAGGTTCCATTCGAAACATCGTGGTATAAGATCTATTATAGAGGTCTCCCACCCTTAATAAATCAAGGTTTGCATAGCTAAAAAGGAACTAGAGGAAATTTATTCCCAGACGATTCTATGAATCATAATTTTCATTATGACTGTATCTTTATTATAATGGGGTGGATTTCTTGTCTTTATTCTTTCCCCACTTAGATCTTTCCCTCTCACCCGACCTTATAGGCTACTCGGGAGACATGCCCTCTAAAGGCAATTGCACTATTGAAATTAAATGAAGATTTAGGCGGGTTTGGATTTTTGATCACCCAAAAGAAGGGAGAGCATATACCTACCACTTTCAACCTTCAAAAAATGCCAAACACTTGATTCATTTATCCAAATAATTAAGATATGCTTTGTATTGAAATGAACAAGATAAATGGTCAAATTTCAATGCAATTCTTAATGCTAATCCTACAAACACTTATTAATGATTCGAAAGAGAAATCTTGCACAAATGATTTCCTTACCACACCAAAAGATAAAACTAATGGATTAGTGTCCCCAAAAGCTTAATCCTAATAGTAATTAAAATCCATTGATAAATTATATTTAACTTGATACCCTCGAAGAGTTTGTGTGTATCAGTCATTTATGTTTTTTTGCCCACTGTAAATGCACAAAGTTATTAAGTCTCCTCTTTAAAGCCTTCCTAGATCAAAACGTAGGGATTCGTTGCAGGATTTTATTTAAGTTGGACTATTGTGGCATTCCTACAAAACTAAATAACATAGATAAGAAATGGGAAACATTAGTTTTCTATCAAATAAAATGCATGCATTGAAATAGAATGCATATGCGCTAATCTGTAAGGTAAATGTGCTAGTATAATTAGTACATGGGCTAAGATGTTGTTGGAATGTGCTAGTGTTTAATTGTTACGCGCTAAAAAAGTAGATAGAAATGATAATGTGATAACATATTGTGTTGAAGAAATAGACAAATGTGCTAATCTATAAAGTTTATGTGCTAGGATAATCAGTGAATGTGCTAAAAGAAAAATTGTTGGAAATAATAGGCACTAAGAGGGGAGGGGTGACTCAGTACTAATTAAACTTTTAGACTTTTACTTATACCTTTAATTAGCAACAAAAGAATCTTCCAAACTATGAAAAATATAACCATAACTTTAAAGTAAAAGTGTAATGAATGAAATGATGACACATCAACACACATAACACTTAAATTTTTATCGTGGAAGCCCTTAGTTAGAGAAAAAAACCACGGTGGGGATGAAACCCAAAATCTTCTCACTGTAGTAGAAAAGAACACTCTATTAGGAGCTTACAATATGTCACTTTCTAGGTGACTCACCCTATTGGGAGTGACTGATAACTTGTTATAAGTATCTACAGTCCTATGATAGACTACCTTGTTCAAGAATTTAATCCCACTATTATAGTGTTCACCCGGTTAAGGGATTTACAATAAAGTCTTGCTAAATACTACCCTATTAAGAGATTTAAACTTGTTAGTGTGCATAAATGTTGACACACTTCTATGAATCATTCCATCCAAGGTTGCTCAAGAATGAGGCCTCAAATATCGATCCATAGCTCTCTAGTCATAGAGTGTAAAGATATGAAATAGAGGCCCTCAGA
>MU227351.1:718773-734402 GCA_018584345.1 Thuja plicata
ACACTATATGATTGCAATGCATCAAAAGGAAATTAATCTAAATGATAACAATGCATGATTAATCTATGAAAGGAAATACAAATGCAATATTAATCTATGGAAATAAACATGATTCTAATCTATATGAAAAGCCATGGATGCAAAAAGAATGAGACAAGAAGAGAGAAGTTGCAATATCCAAGCTTGAGTGCTCAAATCCTCCTCCAAAATTGCTCTCCAAACCTGCAACATAACAATACTATGAAAAAGATGATATATGAATGATTGATGATTGATTGATGATTATCAAATGAGAAGGAGAGATTTCCTTATATAGGAAAGTGAACGGTTGAGATCAAGAGGCAAAAATAATTGATCAATAGTTGAGATTAAGAGGCAAAAATTCCACCACTTAGGAAGATGTGAAGAAAAAGGGATTTTTATTTAATTTTCATTTAATTTATTTCCTTTTTCAACAAATAAAGTGCTTTAAGTGGGGATTTTTATTTATTTAATTAAAAGAGGGGTTTTCTTTCAATTAAATAAATTAGAAGAATTTTATTTAATTAAATGGGAGGAATTGAATTTAATTAAATATGAGGAATTTTATTTAATTAAAAGGGAGAAATTTACTTTAATTAATTAAGATAAATTTTATTCAATTAAAAAGGAGATAAAAATGATCAAACCTTAGGAAATATTGAAATAATTGAATAATTAAATTAATTACAATTTGATCAAGGAAATTGATTTGAACTGAAAATATTGCAAAGCATTGATTCAGGAAATTTGATAAATTGATAAAATGATAAATGGGGCCCAAAGTCTAAGCGACCATTTTAGGGTGCATACAGTTAGAAACTATTAGGAATACATCAATAAAATTTGACCTATTATATGCACTACTGAATGCTAATCAGATCCTTTGATGCTCTATTCTTTCTCTGAATCTGATCCTAAACCTTCTCTAGAGATAGCTCTATAATCGTTGTCCAAGATCTTACTTTTCAACAATACTTCAACTGCTCTTCATCTTTATAACTCTGTTAGCAGCTATCATCTTATAGGATTTTACCTTCGACTGTAAACCTAATTAGGGTTATGTTTCCCTCCAAAATAGCTTTTTCAATCATAACTAATTCATAGAAAATTTAAATCCTTACTGCATCGTGTATAACAAACTTTAAGTTGTTATCTCCAATGCAAAATATTCCTTCAATATTATTGGCCAAAATATGCCTTGGATTCATAATCAAATCTATGCACAACTACCTAAGAATTAACTTATTCAACTCTTATAACAATGTACTACATTTTCCATGTTGTCCAAATTCATTGAATAGTCCACCATCATAACCGATTTAGCCAATTGATCAAAACTGTTCAATAACCTTTGGTTTTACCTTTTCATCCAGTTGACCGATTGGTGGTATCTTCACTTATGCCTTTACCGGTGTGACCTAAGAGGTGCAGTCACAGATCTTAGTATACCTATTATCTTTATACCTTCCAATGTACTGATAGAAAACTTGTCTTCCTTAATCAATCTATTCTTCACCTGTTATCATGTTCACTGGTTACCTTTCTGACTAAACTTCTTGTTACCGATCGGATATTACTACATAGCGGTTGGCATAACTTCATTTACTTACAAAAAAATTTCTTACCTATGTAATGGTTTGCCAAAAATGAAAACCATACTCTTTAATATCATCATTAATGTCATCTATCAACATTCTGATATCAACATTCTCCCCCTTTGACATTGATGGCAGAAACTTGTGAAAATTGCAAAATTTTAGAACTTCAAAAAAATCTCAAAACTAACTGTACTCCCTTGAATATGGAACTCCCCTTTTGTACCATAGATGAAATATTTTGTATACTCGCTCTTTTTTTTTACTACATACTCCCCATTTTTTTACAATAATCCCAAAAACTATGATAAAAAATCTATGTACAAGGGTGTTCATTCCTTACACTTTGTCAAATACAATCTTGAAATGTACCTTTGTAGTGGCAAGCGAATGCTCCCATGAATATTTTAGTGTTTTCATGGAAATGTGATGATCGTTTAAGCCTAAAGCCAGATCCTCTATACTATTAACTGTACTCATGTCTGGAGTACCTATTATTACTTCAAATTTATTAAGATATGCTTGTATAATGTCCATGTGTGGAGTCAGAAATCCTTGTAATTCCAGCAATGTCATGCTTATCCTTTCCTCTTCTGACTTAAGTCCATTTCCTTATGTGTCAATGATATCAGCTTTGCAGTATGATCCATCATGGAACTATTTAATGGGTCCAATTGGTTGACAAGTGTAGCCAACTTTATTTTCATCTTTTCTTTCTTTGTCTTAATCTTTGTAGTGAAGTTGGTCAGAATAGATATCTTATTGAAGATTTTTCCAACTTCAAGTAATGATTCCTTGAGTTCCTTAAGCAGTTCAAATAGTGAAACTTTCTCAAGTGAAATCTTCTGCATTAGTTTCTCCATCATCTCCTTCTCTAATATCTTCTTCACTCGTTTGATCATATGCTCTTCCATGTCATGATCTAAACTAGTAATTGCATCAACTAAGGTTTTGAGTTGATCAATCATAGATGATTCTTCATCAAGTTTTACATCATGAACTAGATCAAAAAGTATAGCAACTTCTTTCCTTAGTATTTTTTTTTGAACTTCTTCTACTTTACTCTGTTCTTCTCAGCCTTTTCTGCTAGCTTATTTGAAAATGGTATTTGTTCTTTTGGTTTTAACTTATTAACATCCTTCTTTAGAATAGAAAATTATGGATCATCTGCTTCCTCTTCTTCTCCATCTTATTCTATTCTCTTCATCTTCTTCTTCTCACTAGTATCCTCTGTGTTAGTTTGTGAGTCACTGGGGGTGTTATCCTTTGGCGTCTCAACTCCATCTTTATTGCTTTCCTCACTTGTACCAGTGTTACTTGTCTCTTTGTTTGTATCTTTTTCTTGTTCTTGATCTTGCTATTATTCATATCGTTTTGTATCTTTTACTTGTTCTGTTGTATCTTTTGGTTGTTCAGTGGTCTCAATTACCTATTATGTTTCCTTTCTCTTTTTCTTTTTTGTCTCATTGACCTTGTTTGCTTCTATATAAACTGTACCATCATTGATTTCAATAGGTGGTGCAGAGCACCTCCCATTTTGGTGTAATTTGTGTGTTTAGGGTTGTGTCAAGAGTCTTATTTTGGTTTTGAATAAGATTCATTAGGTTTGGATCTCAACTTGTTCATTTCATGATTGTAAGAGCAAAAGTGCTCTTAGGTGACAATTTGGTCATTTTGGCCTAGAATGGTAACAATTTCTATTTTTGAGTAACTTGAGGTTTTAGTGTTTTCTAGGACCCTAAGTATCCTAACTAGGGTCATAGGAGTGAGAAACATGCATTGAGTTGACTAAAATAGTGAAAGAGCAAAAAATACTAAAAAGTTGCTCGAGCAACTTTTGCAACTTTTGCAAAAAGTTGCAAATGGAAGTTTGAGCAGTTGTAACCACCCATGCTTGAGTATTTGAGCATGGATTGATGATATTTGGAAGGTTAATGGAGTTTTAGATTGCATAGTACTTTTGTGATCACTCTGTATGGATGATTTTCAACATTTCATTGTAATTTACAGTGTTTTTTGCATTCTGTACGGCTATGTACGGATTAGATTAGGTGATCAGACCCCATGGGGGTGTAGTTACTTGAATTAGATTTATTTTTCATAGATTATTTTTCTTTCAAGTTGAAGTAGTGTGGAGTTACATTATGATTTAGGCCACTATGACTACAAGTTCAATTTGCAGAGTTGCAGGAGCAAAAATGGCTCTAACCTAAGCATCCACGATTGAAAATGGTTGAAACCATGTGGGATGATGGGTTATGGTCTTTAAATATTTTTTTTTTTTCCTTTGTGTTCTTGAAATTGAATTCGTAAGCTTGGAGTGAAGCCCTATGGCTGACTGCTAGGAGTAGGTGAGCCTGGATAGGGTAAAGATGGAATTGTAATCGAGCACCCATGATCTTGGATGGATGATTTAGTGGAATTTGTGGAATCCATAATGTGTCACCTTTAATGATAAAATGGTTTTAAATGGTGAATTGTAGTTTGAATAACAAATTTAAGACAGTTTGTGCTGACTGGTCTAGAGGCCTAAAAGAAAGGCTGAAAACTAGGGCCTGGTTGTAATTAGGGTTGTGGGTGAAATGAGAATCAATGGTTTTGGATTCTTGAAGGGATAGAGGATAGATTTAAGATTTTAAAAGTCTTATATGAGGTTTTTTGGAATAATTTGAAGAATTTGGCTCAAAACGGTGAAAATATACTTACTAGGAACAAGCCTAATTAGGCCTACTAGTGCATTGTGACAAAATTTGGATTGTTGAAGTATCCAGAAGTGTTGGAAATGTTTCCAATGGACTTTTAATGGTTCAAGAACATAGGAAAGAGTCTATGAGGTGTATGGGAATATCCTAAGAAAGGTTTTGGGGTTCTAGGGGAAGTTCTAGGGAAGAAGCAAAGATGAATGATCAACTAGTTGGACTAGTTGGAATTGTATGAACTTGTGTCTTTATAAAATCAACTATACCTAGGAGGAAAGTTGGTAGGAAGGGTCTAGGAGATCCAAATTGGTGGTAAGAACATAGAGGATCAGACCATTGGATGGTTAGGAGAGGTGATAAGCACTTTGGGGGGAAAGAAACACTAGAACTCTAGACCCTCTGCATCAGAGTGGTATCAAAGCCATAATTTCTTTAAGTTCAGTGTATGTCTGAAGGGGAGGAAAGCCATGAGGTTGAAAACATGCCACCCAAGGAAATGAGAAAATATTCCATAGTGGACTTGGTCCAAAATCTATTGGCAAAGGCTAATTTGACAGAGACAAAAGGTAAGAGGAAAGTTAGTGAATGGGGAGATGAGAGTGATGAAGAAGATGAAAGCCAGATAGGAGAGACCACTGGCAAAGGAAAAGAAGTGGAGATGGATAAAGAATAGAAGGTGTTCTTGGATTCCTTCAAGTCCATCAACAAAGATAGTATGGAACACATACCCTACTATTGTGGTAGCTTGAATGGTGAAGATTTATTGGATTGGCTAGAGGCCATAGACAACCAGTTTAACTAAAAAGAAGTACCATAGGAGAAGAGAGTTAGCTATGTAAAGGCTCGACTCAAAGGATTTGCATTGGTGTGGTGGAAAATGATGTAGGATGATAGGGTAGCCATTGGTAAGAAGAAGATAGCTTCTTGGGAGAGAATGAAGATCAGGTTGAGGGCACAATTCTTGCCCACTAATTATGAGATTCATATGTATCAGAAGTTGCAAAATTTGAGACAAAAAGAGTTGACAGTAAGTGCCTATACTGAGGAGTTCCACAAACTAAGCCTAAGGGAAAGAAGACAACAAGAGGAGGTAGAAAAGGTAGCAAGGTATCTCAATGGGTTGAGACAAGGAATCCAAGATGAAATTAGTATGATGGCTCCTAACAGTATGCACGAGTGTTTTCAGTTAGCCTTGAGAGGAGAGGAGAAGGCTAGAAGGAGGAATGATTTCCACCAAAGAGGTAGGGGACCAGGGTAATAATAATAGAGGATTCAGAGGTAGGAGTACCTTTGGCAGAGGACAAATCCCAAGAAAAAAATAAGAGACTCAATCCACTGATAATGGTGGGAATAACTAGTATAGAGGATCATTCCAAAGAGGAGGATATAGAGGAAGAGGTCCACCAAGGGGTAGATTCCAGTCACAAGGAAGGACCGATTTTTTCTTCACCAGGAGATGTTACAATTGCAATAAAGTGGTCCATATAATGGGCAAATGTCCTGAAAATACTTCCACATCATGTATGGGAGAGAGAAGAAATTAGTTGGTGCAAAAGGATGACACACAAAGTGTCACTTCTCCCATCTCCAAGGTAGGGCTAGTATTGGATGGAGAGAATCTCATGTTGAGAAGGACTTTGTTGAAATTTCCTAGTGTCACAGAACCACCTCAAAGAAAGAACTTGTTTAAGACTACTTGTAGGTCACATGGGAAGATCTGCAAGGTGATAGTGGACTCTGGATCCACAGAGAACATAGTGCCAACTATGATGGTGGATAAATTGAAAATTAGAAGGATACCTCGAACTACCCCCTAAAAAGTATCATGGATAAACAAGGGGCAATAGATAGTGGTGGATGAACAAACTATGGTGGAGTTTGATATAGGAGAGTATAAGGACAAGGTCCTATGTGACATATTTCCCATGGATGCATGTCATCATCTTCTAGAACATCCATGGAAATATGATGTGAAAGCCATTCATGATGGTGAAAATAATAACTATGTGATTACTAAACAAGGAAATAAGTTTCAAATGGATCCCTTACAAGAACCTAATGAGGAGAAACATGTGGGAACTAGTGTGATGCTCTTGAGTGGAAAGGAGTTTCTAA
Source organism: Thuja plicata (assembly GCA_018584345.1). Lineage (NCBI taxonomy): Eukaryota > Viridiplantae > Streptophyta > Pinopsida > Cupressales > Cupressaceae > Thuja > Thuja plicata. Next base: position 725,204 of record MU227351.1, read on the forward strand.
AGGTGATGAAGAAGGAGAGAGGGGTTTGTTGTGCAGTGATAGTGAAGCCAAAGGAGGAGACTAAGGAGAAAGCCAATATGCCACTAGAGGTACAAGCACTATTGGAAAGGTATCATGAAATAGTGGATAATGGATTTCCTAGTACATTTCCACTCATGAGGGATGTGATTCATCAGATAGACCTCATACCCATAGCTAATATGCCTAATAAGGAAACATATAAGATGACACCAAGTCAGAATGCAGAGATAGAAAATAGATTCAAGATTTGTTGGAGAAAGGGATAATAAGGAAGAGTTTGAGTCCTTGTGCTATGCCAACTGTCCTTGCACCTAAGAAGGATGGAAAATGGAGGATGTGTACTGACTCCAAGGTTATAAACAAGATCAAAATTATATATAGATTCCCAATGCCCCAGATTGAGGATTTTCTAGACAACTTGGGAGGTTCTTGTTATTTCTCCAAGGTGGATTTGAAGTCAAGGTATCACCAAATCAAAGTTAGGTCTAGTGATGAATGGAAGATAACCTTCAAGAAAAATGAAGGGATGTATGAGTGGCTTGTAATTCCCTTTGGCCTAAAAAATACACCTAGCACATTCATGAGGCTCATGAATGAAGTGCTAGTAGATTTCATAGGTAAGTTTGTAATAGTATATCTTGATGACATTTTGATCTTTAGAAAGTCTAAGGAGGAGCACATGAAGCATTTTGAAATGGTATTGAGGAGGCTACACCAAGAGAAGTTGACGATCAATAAGGAAAAATGTGAGTTTTTGAAAATTGAATTAGTGTATCTTGGCTTTGTGATTTCTAATGGATGTATGAAGATGGATCTTGATAAGGTCAAGTCTATTTTGGAATGTCCTACACCTAGATCCATAGGGATGTTAGGATTTTTCATGGATTAGCCTCCTACTATAGGAAGTTTGTGAGAAACTTTAGTCATGTATGAGCACCTATCCTCAACACTAGTAAGGGAGGAATCAAATGTTAGTTCAAGTAGACAAAAACAACAAATCAAGGCTTTGAGATGTTGAAGAAAAGGATAGCAGAGCTACCTACTCTTAGATTCCCCAATTTAAATCAGTTATTTGTGGTGGAGTGTGATGCTAGTAAGCTAGCCATTGGGGCAGTGTTGAGCCAAGAGGGACACCCTATAGAATTCTTCTTAGAGAAGTTGAATGAGGCCAAACAAAAGTACTCTACCTATGATTTGGAGTTGTATGCAATGGTGCAAGCACTCAAAAAGTGGAGACATTATCTCCTACCAAGAGAATTTATGGCTTACACAGATAACCATGCCCTTAGTTTCTTGAATGGGCAAGAGAAATTGAACCAAAGACACCTTAAGTGGGTGGAATATTTGCAAGCATACACACTTGTCATCAAACACAAAAAAGGTGTTAGCAACAAGGTTGCTGATGCTCTAAGTAGAAGAGTGCTAGCTATACAAGAGATACAATTACAAAGTGTGGGAATGAATGACTTGAAATACCTCTACAAAGAGGAGAGAGATTTCAAAGATGACTTTGAGGCATGTGAGAAGTTCCATTAGGGATTTTAAGTGGAGTTTACAACTTATATGTTGCAGGAGGGATTATTGTTCAAAGGACACCTAATGTGTATACCTCAGTGCTCAATGAGGGAGAACATAGTCAAGGAGAAACACCAAGGAAGCTTGGGAGGCCACTTTGGAGTGGACAAGACACTTGAGCAAGTGAATAGGAATTATTATTGGCCTAGGTTATAGTCAGATGTTAGAAAGTTTGTGGAGTAATTTCAGATATTTCAGAGGGATAAATGACAAAGTAACAATATTGGATTGTATCAACCCCTATCCATACCTCAGAGACCTTGGGAGTGCCTAAGTATGGATTTCATTTTGGGTTTGCCTAAGACATCAAAGGGACTTGAAAATTTGTTTGTGGTGGTGGACAGGTTTAGCAAGATGGCACACTTCATTCCTTGCAAAAAAACCAATGATGCTTCACATATTGCAGGCCTATTCTTTAGAGACATTGTGCGAATTCATGGATTTCCATTGAACATAGTAAGTGATAGGGACAGTAAGTTTGTGGGTCACTTTTGGAGGAATATTTGGAAGATGTTAGGGATAAATTTATTTTTCTCTTTAGCCTATCAACCTCAGTCAGATGGGAAAACTAAGGTAGTCAATAGTTCTTTAGGAAATCTATTGAGATGTTTGACCAAGCAGCATGGACAGTCATGGGATAATATTATAGGGAAAGAAGAATATGCCTATAATGACTCCACCAATAGGAGTACTGGAAAAAGACCATTTGAGATAGTTTATGGGGCTAATCCTAGAGGGATCTTGGAGTTAAGGGATCTCAATTTTCAAGACAACAAAAGTGCTCAAGGGGAATCATTTTTTAGAACAGATGAAAGAGCTTCATGATCAAGTCAAAAAGACTCTACAATAGCAAGGGGATAATTATAATTCCAAGGAAGACAAGACAAGGAGGGATTTTCAATTCAAGGTGTGGGATCTAGTACTTTCTTACCTCAGAAAGGAAAGACTACCTAAGGGTAAGCCAACTGAGTTTCTCATGAAGAAGATAGGACCATTGAGGATATTGCATAAGTATGGAAAAAATGCATATGAAGTGGGGTTTCCTCTAGATTTGGGCATTTCACCCATTTTTAATGTATGTGACCTATATCCCTATAAGGGACCATCCTTAGATACTAGTCAGCAAACTCTTTCAGAATTGGGAGAAGAAGATTGGGTTAAGGATTTGCCTACCCCACTCCCTCTGTAGTTGGACAATATACTAGAATCCAAGGTGATTAAGAAGACTAGGAAGGGTACTTATAGAGAGTATTTGGTAAAGTGGTAGGGACTACCTAAATATGAGGCCACTTGGATGACTGAGGCATACATTCTGAAACATGGGGTCACCATTAAAGACCTCCTAAATCAAGGGACTTGAGTTCTTTGTCCCAAGGGAGTATGGTGCAGATCACCTCCCATTTTGGTGTGATTTGTGTGTTTAGGGTTGTGTCAAGAGTCTTAGTTTGGTTTTGAATAAGATTCATTAGGTTTGGATCTCAACTTGTTCATTTCATGATTATAAGAGAAAAAGTGCTCCTAGGTGACAATTTGGTCATTTTGGCCAAGAATGGTAAAAGTGTTAGTAATAATTGAGAGGGTGGGGGGGGTGAATCAGTGGCCTCAAAAATTAATCCTTAAATAAACACTTCAAATTTAGTACAACAAATTACACCTCTAGTTATCTTTAGTCCTGTAACATGAATGACTTGAAATACTTATAACAAATTACTACTTGTTAGAATGCTTTGTAAACCTTCTTCTGTATGTTTACCGATAAGAAGTCTTTCTATTTACCGAAACACAGTAAATAACTAGTGTATATCGATCAATCTAGATTTACTTAAGTGAAATGCAAAACAATAAAGTAATGAATCATAGACACATAACACATGGATTTTTAACGTGGGAACCCTGTTAAGGGAAAAACCACTGGGACCGGTACCCAAAATTTTCACTCTTCTGAAGTGAGCTCAATTAAGAGCCAACCCTATTAAAGGTTACAAACACACTGTTAGGTGTGACCTTGTTAGAGGATTTTAAAAAATAGTTTGTCACTTAGTATCTGGCATCTAATGCTACCATCCTTGATCAAACACTCACTTGGCTTGTCAATAGGTATCATGCATATCCAATGCTACTTTCTATGATAAAAAAATTTGATACTCCTTGGGATGTATCTCAATTACAAAAGACTTTTAATTCCTACTCAGTTAAGAGACTTGATGCTTCAATGGTTAAACTAAAACAGTAAATTGATCTGTTCACATATACAAATTGAATTACAAATTTTTAGATCTATTGTAAGTGCATTACCTTTTTGATCAATATTATCAATTCAATACCTTTTCTCCACACTGTTCTACTCTGTGATGTTGTCTCACTGTTCGTCGGTGTCTGCAGAATTTATCTCTTTCCTTAGCTTGATTGATCATGTCTAAATGAAGACTTTCTTCTCCTTCAAAATCTCTTCAGCATCTATTCTCTTGTCACTCCCCTTCACCACTTTTGTAATGAATTAGGTTGTCTCTTTATAGACATGATTTTACCATTTCTTGGCTTTCTTGATCTTGACATGATTCAGAATTCTCGCCAATTAGATTTAAAGAAAAACTCCAGTTTTATCTCGTAGAGATCTTCTTGCCAACTGGACAAAGCAGCTTTAAATCCTTTACTTATCTCCGGCTTTATCTTGTTGATTAAAACAATGATAAGTATCAGTTAATTCTATTTTTAGCTCTTGATAGCTAAGCATTTTGTCATTTCTAAACTCTTTGTTATGTCGGTCAATAATTCAGTTAGTCATTGGTGATAACTAACTATTTTTTCGGTGTGACTTTAGTTGTCTTCAGGATCTCCATTTTTTGGACAACATTGTAATTTTGTCTGTCGGGTTACACTATGCTTTTCTCATCAGGAAACACTATGACTTTTCTCATCGGTAACACTATGCATTTGCTTGTCAGGTAACACTGTGACTTTTCTCTTTTACTCTATCCGTCAGTGTGCACTCCGTCAGTGTATACAGTCACTTTGTGAATACTTGACTTATATGCATTACTGATAGCATATCCTTTGATTCATCAGTTCTTTGAAGTCTTTGGCAGTATGTCCATGACCATATAGATTATATCAAGTTGACATCAATGAAAATGCAATACATTAATTAATTTAATGTCTTGCATTAACTTTCTTATGTCACTGTGATCATCAACTTAACATCTTCAAACATTCAATTAGTTATAGTTCATCAATCTCTCTCTTTGGCATTTATGGAAACATACTACATTATCACACTATATTACTGCTAATACAATATGAAAGATATCAGTTGAAGTCTATCAAACTTCCAATCTTATGTACTATAACTGATACAAATATCTGGTCCTCGGTAAGTTTATATAAACTTAGATTTGATTCTTGCAGCTTTCTCTCTGTCTTCAATACCTTTACTAGATAGATGTAGAATCTTTCTTTTTCTGATGTGATGTGTTCTTCTACTATTTCAAACTCTCTCCCTTTCACTATTCTCTTTTCTTTGATGTCTCTTGTCAGTAGTTCTTCTCCCTTTGTATGTACTCTCCCTTTCTGGTTACATCTCTCCCTTTGGATAAATGTGATGGATATAATCTCTCCTGATATACTCTCTCTTTGAAGGATATAATCTCTCCCTGAGGTGATAATGGATATAATCTCTCCCTTTGACATCAATGTCAAACAAATATTTTGAAAGTAATGCCAAACAAATCCTTTTTATCCATAATATACTCCTTGAATTTCCCAATCCATCAACAATGCAATAACTCTGGTGCTCAGAGTAGATAAATACCTTGCTATGTATAGATTTATCTTTGATGTCCATCTCTTTGCTTGCATCAACATGAATGATATTATGATAATATGTAGGCTGATGTAGCCTTCTAGTCATTTTACTGACCAATAGACAAGGGTCTGACCCCTAGTCTCTTTCTCAAGTATTTGAATGCATCCTTGGGCAGTGGCTTGGTGAAGTTATCAGCTAATTGTTCCTTTGATTGCACATACTCAAGTATTACATCCTTTTCTTGAACTTTTTCTCTCAGATAATGATACTTGATGGCAATATGCTTTTTCTTAGCATGCATGACTACATTCTTGGAAATGTTTATTGCACTTGTATTATCACAATAGATAATTACTGGTTCAAGAATTTTCATATGCATACCTTCCAATAACTATTTGATCCATGCAATATTTGAGCAGTTTGTAGTAGCAACAACATACTCTTCTTCTACAGTAGACTGAGAGATGCATCCTTAGTTCTTGTTGATCCATGTGACGAGTCTGTCACCCATAAAGAATGCTCCTCCAGTTGTTTTCTTTTAGTCATCAATATTTCCAGCCCAATCAACATCAGTAAAGAGTTTAAGTTCAAATTTTCCTTCTCTTCTATACCATAAGCCATATTCCTCAATATTCTTTAGATATCTTAGGATTATTTTCACAACAGTCATATGTGATTCCCTGGGGTTAGCAGAAAATCTTGCAACTATTCTTACTGCATGTGCAATATTTGGTCTGGTATGTACAACATACATGGGTTTTCCAATCATTGATATGTACAAAGTCTGATTTACCTTTGATGGCTTGTCCTCCTTTGTTAGCTTACATCCAGTTGCCATCGGTGTTCCAACTGGTTTGAAATCTTCCATCTTGAATATTTTTAGCACTTCTTTGATGTATTTGGATTGTGTAATGAAAATACCTTCATCTTATTGCATGATCTGTAGACCAAGAAAGAACTTGATCTCTCCAAACATAGACATCTCAAACTCTTTGCTCATTTCATTTGCAAATGATTTACATAGCATATCATTGCCTCAAAATATGATGTCATCAACAAATATCTCAGCAATCAAAATGTTAGCATCAGTATCTTCCTTCAAATAAAGATTACTATTTTCACTAGTCCTTACAAATCCAATACTTATAAGATAGGAATGAAGTCTTTCATACCAGGCTCAGGATTCTTGTTTCAATCCATACAAGGCTTTGTGTAATCTACATACCATGTTCATCTTGTCTGGATCAACAAACCCTTCTGGTTGTTCAATGTATACCTCTTCTTCAAGTATCCATTTAGGAATGTAGACTTGACATCCATTTGGTATACCTTGAATCCTTTACATGAAGCATAAGCAAGTAATATTCTCACTCCTTCTATCCTAGAAATGGGTACAAAGGTCTCTCCATAGTCAATCCCTTATTCTTGTGCATACCCCTTGCTTACTAGTCTTTCTTCATTTCTGGTAACTTCTCCATTCTCATTCAGTTTATTCCTGAATATCCATTTTGTACCGATGACATTCTTGTCATCTGGTCTTGGTACAAGTGTCCATGTCTTGTTTTTCTCAATCTGCTCAATTTCCTCATTCATAACACTAATCCATTCATCATTATCAAGTGCAACATTGACATATTTTGGCTCAAAATCACAAATAAGACATCTTGTGTTTAGAGACTTACTTCTGGTTCTCATACCAGCCTTCTTATCTCCAATGATCTAGTTCTTTGGATGGTTCCTTCTAACATATCTAGAAAGCACAGGTTCAGATCTTTGTCTATCATCTTGATCATCATTGTGTCCTTCATTTGGATCTCCATCACTTGGTACATCATCTTGAGCAATATCCTAATTGTCAGTATTTACAGCTTGATGCTTGGGTGCAATAATCTGTTGCTCAGGAGCTATACATTGTTTCTCAGGTAGAGTTTCATGTTCTTGATTATAAACAAACCTATTGTAGTCCTCTATTTCTTTTGTGTTTTCCTTTTCATTCTTCTCTGCAAATTCATCTATCTTTACATTTGCACTTTCAACAATTTTGTTAGAGGCTTTATTGAGACATTTATAAGCCTTTCTCTTGGTGGAATACCCTAGAAAGATTCCTTCATCACTTTTGGAGTCAAGCTTTCCATTTCTATCATCTTTTAAGATATAACGTTGACTACCAAAATTTTTGAAGTAACTTACATTGGGTGTGTAACCATACCATAGCTCATAAGGTGTCTTCTTGGTGTCTTTCTTCAATTGTACTCTATTCAATGTGTAAACAATAGTACTGACAACTTCCCTCTAGAAGATTTGGGTGATGCCTTTCTCTATCATCAGTGTCCTTGCACAATCAACAATGGATCTATTCCTTCTTTCAACAATTCCATTTTGTTTTGGTGTTCTCGATGTAGAGACCTATCTTTTGATTCCCTGCTCATTGCAAAAGTTAATTCATTTGAAATAAATTCCCCTCCTCTATCTGATCTTAAGCATTTCAATTCTTTACCACTTTGTTTTTCTATCATTGCTTTGTACCATTTAAACATCTTGAATGTTTCAGATTTATCTTTTAGAAACATTACTGTCATTATTCTAGAGTAATCATCAACAAAGAGAATAAAATATCTATCACCATAGTAACTCTTTGTCCTCATGGGTCCACATAGATCAGTATGGACTAATTATAGAATGACATTAGATGTATGGGTTTTTCTTTTGAAACTAGACTTTGTCATTTTACCTTTTTGACAATTTTTGCACATGATATTGTCAGGCTTAATCATCGTCGGTAATCCTCTTATATTTCTCATTCTACTTATTTTTATCATGTTGTCAAAGTTTACATGACACAATATTTTGTGCCACAACCATATGTATTCATTTCTAGCCATTAAGCAAGTGGTGTCAGTATCATTCAGATAGAATAAGTTACCTTTTGTCTACTCACTAGTACCAATCAAACTTCCTGATTTATTGAAGATCTTTGCCTTCTTATTTTCAAATGCTACTCTGTGACCTGAATTATTCAACTGATAAACACTCAATAGATTATAATTCAATCCTTTCACCCAATAAGAATTTTCACATTTTATCAAGTTATTCAACATTATAGTTCCTTTACCTTCAACTAGACAAGGTGTATCATTACCCATTCTTATAGAACCACCATTATAGTATTCAAAAGTCTTAAAATTTTGTTTTCCACCACTCATATGGTGAGTGCAGCCACTATCTATGATCCGGACATCATTTTTTACTAACTTTAGATATGAGTGTAGTTTCTACATACCTTTCTTCATCATCATCTGAATCATCTTTTACTTCCATAAACACCATCTCGATCTCTTCATTAGATTCAGTGTTAGTATCTTCATCTTTACATTTAGCTAGGCAATTGGCCCTCTTTCCTTTGTCCTTGTAGTCTCGAGTATCCCTTCTTTCTGATTGTCAGTTGCTTCTGTAATCACCTCTGTCAAACTTGTTTTCAAATGACCTGTCATTACTTTTGTCATCTTTTCTTCTGTTAAGACATCTTGCAGTAAAGTGTCCAATCTCTTTACAATTAAAACATACAAGTGGTAATTTAACTTTGTATTTACCTTTGCCTCTCTGCATTCTTCTAGCCATAAGTACTTCAATTTCATCAAGATCTTCTTCACTTTCACTATCACTATCTTTTCTCCTAGTGTGTTTATGACTTGATTTACTTATTCTCAAAGAAGATTTGAATGCAGACTCTATGTTTGGTAAGACACTATTATCAAAATTGTTCATCTCAAATGAAATCAGTCTTCCAATCAAACTATCTAG
>MU227351.1:734452-747516 GCA_018584345.1 Thuja plicata
TATGACTTGATTTACTTATTCTCAAAGAAGATTTGAATGCAGACTCTATGTTTGGTAAGACACTATTATCAAAATTGTTCATCTCAAATGAAATCAGTCTTCCAATCAAACTATCTAGAGTAACATTATTGTTTGCTACTGCTCTCATTTCTTGTATGGCAGATACTCTAATAGCATAAGTAGGCAGTAAGGTTATTATAATTTTACTTACCACTGTATCTTCATCTAGTACACCTCCAACTCCTTAGATAGCATTGACTACCTCTTTGATTCTTGTGCTATACTGTGTGATTTTTTCACCTTCTTTCATTCTAAGATCATCAAAATTTTCTCTAAGGCTTTCTGCCTTGGCTCTCAAAATATTTTTATCACCACCATGTACAAGCTTTAATTTATCCCACATCTACTTTGCAGTTGTGCATGCTTTGACATCTTCAAATTCAACATCGAACAGTGAGGAAGAAAGCTCTATCATCATGCAGCTGTGCTTATGATTTTATCTCATTTGTTCAAATATGGGCACTCCTGTGGGAAACACATATTCAATATCTAAGTATTGAGTAACATCATTTCCAATACCTAATAAGTGGAGTCTTATTATGCTTTTCCATGAAGCAAAGTTGTCTTTGTTCAACTTGGGCACATCTCGTCTGTTCATCTTGTGATCTTTAGCTTAGGTCTTGAAACCTTCCTTTCTAAGCACACAAGCTTTGATACCAATTTTTAGTAATAACTGTGAGGGGGGGGGGGGGGGGGGGGGNGGGGTTGAGTCAGTGGCCAAAAAAATTAATCCCTAAATCAACCCTTCAAACTTAGTACCACAAACTATACCTCTAGTTATCTTTAGTCCTGTAAGATGAATGCCTTGCAATACTTATAAAAGTTACTACTTGTTGGAATGCTTTGTAAACCTTCTTCTATATGTTTACCGATAAGCAATCTTTCTATTTACCAAAAAATAGTAAATAACTAGTGTATATCAATCAATCTAGATTTACTTAAGTGAAATACAAAATAATAAAGTAATGACTCATAGACACATAACACATAGATTTTTAACGTGGAAACCCTATTAAGGGGAAAACCACTGGGACCAGTACCCAAAATTTTCACTCTTCTAAAATGAGCTCGGTTAAGATCCAACCCTATTAAAGGTTAAAAACACACTGTTAGGTGTGACCTTGTTAGAGGATTTTAAAGAATAGTTTTTCGCTAAGTATCTGGCATCTAATGCTACCATCCTTGATCAAACACTCACTTGGCTTGTCAATAGCTATTGGGCATATCCAATGCTACTTTCTATGATCAAAATTTTTGATACTCCTTGGGATGTATCTCAATTATAAAATACTTTTAAGTCCTTCTCAGTTAAGAGACTTGATGCTTCAATGGTTAAACTGAAATAGTAAATTGATCTGTTCACATATATAACTTAAATTGTAGATTTTCAAATCTATTGTAAGTGCATTACCTTTCTGATCAATATTATCAATTCAATACCTTTGCTCCACACTTTTATGCTCTATGATGTTGTCTCACTGTTCATCAGTGTCTGTAGAATTTATCTCTTTCCTTAGCTTGATTGATCAGGTTTGAATGAAGGATTTCTTCTCCTTTAGAATCTCTTCAGCATCTATTCTCTCATCACTCCCCTTCACCACTTTTGTAATGAATTAGGTTGTCTCTTTATAAACATGATTTCACTATTTCTTGTCTTTCTCTGTCCATCGGGCAACATTGTAATTGTGCTCGTCAGGTTACACTGTGCTTTGCTTGTTGGGAAACACTATGAATTTTCTCATCGATAAAATTGTGCATTTTCTCGTTGGGTAACACTATGACTTTTCTCTTTTACTCTGTCCGTCGGTGTGCACTTCGTCGGTGTATATAGTCACTTTGTGAATACTTGACTTATATGCATTACTGATAGCATAGCCTTTGATTCATTAGTTCTTTGAAGTATTTGGCAGCATGTCCATGACCATACAGATTATATCAAGTTGACATCAATGACAATACAATACATTAACTGATTTAATGTCTTGCATTAACTTTCTTATGTCAATGTGATCATCAACTTAACATCTTCAAACATTCAATCAGTTATAGTTCATCAAAAAGTTGTTATTTTTGAGTAACTTGAGGTTTTAGTTTTTTCTAGGACCCTAAGTATCCTAACTAGGGTCATAGGAGTGAGAAACATGCATCGAGTTGACTAAAATAGTCAAAGAGCAAAAAATGCTAAAAATTTGCTAGCAACTTTCAAAAGTTGCTTGAGAAACTTTTGCAAATTTTGCAAAAAGTCACAAATGGAAGTTTGAGAAGTTTTAACCACCCATGCTTGGGTATTTGAGCATGGATTGATGATATTTGGAAGGTTAATGGAGTTTTGGATTGCATAGTACTTTTGTGATCACTCTGTACGGATGGTTTTCTGTATTTCATTATAATTTATAGTGTTTTATGCATTCTGTACGATTGTGTATAGATTATATTAATTGATTAGACCCCATGGGGGTCTATTGCTTTGAATTATATTTCTTTTTCATAGATTAGTTTTCTTTCAAGTTGAAGTAGTGTGGAGTTACATTAGGATTTAGGCCACTGTGACTGCAAGTTCAATTTGTAGAGTTGCAAGAGAAAAAATGGCTCTAACCTAAGCATCCACAATTGAAAATGGTTAAAACATGTGGGATGATGGGTTAGGGTCTATAAATATTATTATTTTTTTCATTTTTTTTCCTTCAATTGAATTCCTAAGCTTGGAGTGAAGCCCTGTGGCTGACTGCTAGGAGTAGGTGAGCCTAGATAGGGTAAAGATGGAATTGTAATCGAGCACTCATGATCTTGGATGGATGACTTAGTGGAATTTGTGGAAGACCTAATGTGTCACCTTGAAGGATCAAATGGTTATAAATGGTGAATTGTAGTTTGAAGAACAAATTGAAGACAATTTGTGCTGACTGGTCCAGAGGCCTAAAAGAAAGGCTGAAAACTAGGGCTTGGTAGTAATTAGGGTTGTGGGTGCATTGAGAATATAATGATTTTGGATTCTTGAAGGGATAGAGGATAGATTTCAGATGTTCAAAGTCTTTTGTGAGGTTGTTTGGGAGAATTTGGCTGAAAATGGTGAAAATAGACCTACTAGGAATAAGCCTAATTAGGCCTACTAGTGCATTGTGACAACAATTGGATTGTTGAAGTATCCAGAAGTGTTGGAAATGTTTCCAACAGATTTTTAATGGATCAAGAACATAGGAAAGATTCTATGAGGTGTATGGGAAGATCCTAAGCAAGGGTTTGGGGTTCTAGGGGAAGTTGTAGTGAAGAAGCGGAGAGGAATGATCAACTAGTTGGACTAGTTGGAATTGTATGAACTTGTGTCTTTATCAAATAAACTATACCTAGGAGTAAATTTGGTAGGAAGGGTCTAGGAGATCCAAATTAATGGTAAGAACATAGAGGAGTAGACCATTGGATGGTTAGGAGAGGTGATAAGCACTTTGGGGGGAAAAAAACACTAGAACTCTAGACCCTCTGCATCAACAGGATTTACATCAAGAGGAGACTAAAGTGGTATATTTTTAGCTTCATCTCCAACCATAGGAGGGTTGGTAATTTCAGTGATATCATCAACAATAACATCATCAACTGAATCTTTTGTTAGGTCTATGTGAGTAACCATATTTGGAATGCTACCTAACACATCACCTATTAACTCTTTCATATTAAAAGTATCATCTACTTCAGATGTACATGTTGTATCTGTTACTTATGTTTGATCCATGTTGAATATCCTTTTCCATATCACCATTATATCTTATTCAACTTCTTTCTCCTTCCCACTTAGTAGTTTAGCAGTCCTATGACCAATACTAAATTTGACTTCATATTTTTTGAGTGCTTCATCCACTTCCTTTATTGTCAAATGTTTTATATTATAGAGAAGTATCCTTTCTCTTATCTCCTTTTTAGTTTTAACTGTAGACTCCCATATGACATTAGTTTCTTCATACAATTCATCTTCAATATGATTTTTTATCTGACTAGGTGTTCTGATGAATTTGTGAAAATGAAATACAATAGCATTTTCAATAGTTTTCTTGTATTCATTAGATAACTTAGAGAATTTAAAGTTACTTATATTAACTATCATTCCATGTTCTTTTATTTCATTAGAAATTTTTTTTGCACTCTTAGGAATATTTAATTTTGTCTTTCCAAACTTCCCCATGTCAGTGATTTCCTTCTTTGAATCAGTTTTCTCACTGTCTACTTATATAATTTTGGAGTCTTACTTTGAGTTTATGCTTGCTTCCTTTTCCTCTTAGCATAAGCATCTGGAATTCTCTTCTATCTCTCACCTATAGAACTTCTACCTTCACCAGTAACAAAATTCTCTTCCAAATGACTTATGATCTTCTTTTCTTTTCTCTCCATTCTAGGCTTTTTGAGTTGCAAGGTGATTATTTCATAGGCTTCCTCAAAAGTGCCATACCTCTTTGCTTCTTTGTTGGCTAGTAGCTTTAATAAAGCTTCAATTTTCAAGGTTAAAAATTGTTCATCAGTTTCATATCCCATCTTAGGTATCCATGAAATTATGGGATCTATCACTTGAACCTTGCAAGTGTCAGTATCAACTAGAAAACAAACAATATAATTGTACTTATCCACAATATGTGATGGTATTCTATAAATTTTGTGCATTCTATCCTAAAAGTACTTAAAATATCCCTAGATAAGATTTTTTAGGTTATCACCTAGATCACCTATGTACTCATTGATTTGGTATAAATATGGTTTATCTATCTTCTAAGTTACCGCTCCTTTACCAGAGAAAAGGTTTTGAACATAGAAGAGCATACATACCAAAAGTGATCCAAACTTTAGTGATTGCTTCTTATTGGTCTGAATCCTTTTCAATTTTTCCAAAAGATGTGATCTCACCATCTCAGCTAGGTCATATCTGGTTCCTTCCTTTACTATCTGGTAAGTAGCGTGAATAGCTCCACCAAGCACACTATTCAAGTGAATCAATTGGTAGACCTTGTAATCAACACTCATCATTGTAAACCAAACCTCTTGATCTTGAATGTCATCTATAGTCATTTCTTTATGATCTTGCTTTGATTTTGCGAGTTGTGCTACCATCTTCATGGATATTTTCCTTAGGGTGCAGGGTTCCTCATCCGCTGAGAAACCTTTTATCAGATGAATCAACTCTTTGGTGATCTTGATCGGTTCCTCCAGCCATATAAATTGGTCATGAAAATGAATAAAGATATCAAATCTACTCCTTAAATATCTTTGGTAAGTCCAAAATGTGTGTCAAACCCTACATTTGAAGATGTTTGAACTCGTCTTTGAGTTCTCCATTTTTGCACATCGCTAAGTACTCCTATATTTTCTCATTTCCTAACTCAACAATATTGCAATGGATAAACATTCTTACATCTTCAATCAACAAAACATGGGGTGGAATTAGGGATAGGGCACTGATTTTGTCAACTTTCACTGCCTTCAACGAGTGTAGCTTATGTTTTGGTTCTACCTCCTTTTTTATCTCGATCAATTTAGGTGTAGCAACCCTCGACGCCATCGTGATTCAAAAAATGCCTTGTTTGTAACTCAAACACACCAAATTCCTTCACAATTGATCACCTCTTTGCTCACTATCTCAGTTAGGGCTTTCAAATTAATAGTTCAAATCTCAGTAAGTGATTAGCTCAACTAGTTCTCACAATCGATCACAATATGAAATCACACTCTACTCCTGTAAATAATCTATGAAATGCAAGGTAAATAATGAATAGGTTTTCCTATAATTTATTGGCCCAAAATTTTTCCAATGGCTAGTTGGTACAAAACATTAAATTCAATTCACCGATATCATTCTTCCGATTATAACTTCCACCGGTTAATGCCAAATGTAGCATTAATACATACAAATTTTGCAAATGATAAAATCAGTGATCCATAACAATTTATCTCTATGTAATTCATCAAAATTAATCATCAATGCATCTCATTATGAAAAAAGATATTACCAATCATCTTATAAGGGACTGATTAGATATAACAATGAAATTCAGTCCCTAAGAAAAAAATAATTGCTTAGTTTGAGGATGAATCCCCTGGGCCAGAGGATGGTGGGTTACCTATCAATGCATTGGCATCTTATTTACCTTCTTCCTTCTTCAACCATACATTTTTCATTTCATTCCTCACTTCTTCAACATTAATAGTCTTTTTACCTTTCCCATCTTCATTTCTTGGTGAACGGTTCCTGTATCTATAATCTCTTGCTAGATGTCAAATCTTGTGACAATAAAAACATGACATACCTATTGTTCTCTAAGGTCCAACATTACCTCTAGGGTTCCTCAATTGAAAATTCATAACCATGTTTCCATATTCTTCACAAATAGTGCATGTGGCATTCATGTTTCCTTCTCTTCTTAGAACACTCACCAGTTTGTTAGGTATCCTTGATCTGCAATTTTCATCCTTATGTCCAAATTTTTTGCATGTGAAACAATATCCATTGAAATTCCCTTCAAATGATCTACTAATGGTCCTTGATCTGCACTCATAAGCTTGATGACCATATTTATTGTAATTGTAACAATAAGCATCAAAATGAGTAGTTCTTGGAACAAACACCGATTTTCTTCTACATACATTAGCAGTATGTCTAGGCTTTCCACAATTGTAGCAAGTGGGTTTAGTAGTTTTATTACTTTGTGGACTTTCATAAACCTTAGAAATATTTTATTTTTGCTCAGCACCAGACTTGGATGATTCTCCTTTTTCAAATTTGTTGTCACCGATTTATCCTAGGCCAGAGGTATCTCTAGTTCGCCTTTGATTTTTCAATTTTCCATTGATCTTCTATAGGATTTGTTCACATTGCTTAAGTTTTTCATTTGTCTCTCTCTCTCAATATTTAATTCTTCTTTCAGTTGTTCATTCTCTTGTCTTGGTGTTTCATTTTTTAGAACATATTTGTAAGTTCTTATCACCGGTGTCACTTAGTTGTTCATTCAGTTCATGGTTCTCATGTATCAACCTTTGAAGTGTAATATCATTTTATTTGATCAAATCTTCAACATTCTTCTTTGCAGTTTCAACAGTTCTTTTTGCATCTTCAACAACTCTCATGCCTTCAAGCACTTCACACATTCTTATAGCTTGACTTTCTTGTTCTCTTTTCATCTTGGTCACTTCTTCAGTCAGGATCTTGTTCATTTCCATCAGATCTTCTATTGCAGCCTTAGCTTCTTTAGAGTTAACACTTCCTTCAGATAATTCATCAATGTTGTCTAGACTTTCTTTTAGTTGTTTAGACAATTCTTTCCTTTTTTCCAATGAAGTCTTAAGCTTGTTCTTCAACTCCTTAATCAACTCGTTGGCTGCCTCCAACTATCTTTCATACCTATAACTTTCCATCTCCTTGATCTCTAATACCAATTGTTAGGTACTAAGAGAGGGGGGGAATCAAGACTAATAAAAATTTTAGACTTTTACGTATACCTTTAAGCAACAGTAAAAGAAACTTCCAAACTATGAAATATATAACTGCAACTTTAAAGTGAAAGTGCAATGAATGAAATGAGAACACATCCACACACATAATAGTCATATTTTTATCGTGAAAACCCTTGGTTAAGGAAAATAAAATGGTGGGGATGAAACCCACAATCTTCTCACTGTAGTAGAAAATAGTGGTCTATTAAGAGCTTACAATATGTCACTTTCTAGGTGACTCTCCCTATTAGGAGTGACTAATACCTTGTTAGAAGTATCTATAGTCCTATTACATACTACCTTGTTAAAGGATTTAATCCCACTATTACAGTGTTGTCCCGGTTAAGGGATTTGTAATGAAGTCTTGCTAGAGACTACCTTGTTAAGGGATTGAAACTTGTTGAAACTATTAGGAATACAAAATAAAAATTTGACCTATGATATGCACTCATGAATGCTAATCATATCCTTTGATGATCTATTCTTGTTCTGAATTTGATCCTGAACCTTCTCTGGAAATAGCTCTATAGTCATTGTCCAAGATCTTACTTTTCAACAATACTTCAACTACTCTTCAGTTTTATAACTCTATCAATAGCTATCATCTTATAGCCTTTTACCTTCAATTGTAAACCTAATTAGGGTTTATGTTTGTCTCCAAAATATCTTTTTCAATCATAACTAACTCATAGAAACTTGAAATCCTTACTGCGTTGTCCATAAAAAACTTTAATTTGTTATCTCAAATGTGAAATATTCCTTAAATATTATTGGCCAAAATATACCTTGGATTCATAATCAAATATGTGCACAACTACCTTAGAATTGACTTATTAATCTCTTTAAACAATGTACTATATTTTTCATGTTGTCTAGATTCATTGAATCATCCACCGTCATAACCGATTTAGTCAATTGATCAAAATTGTTCAATCACATTCAGTTTTACCTGTTCACTGAGCTGACCAATTGGTGGTATCATTACTTATGCCTTTACCAGTATGACCTAAGAGGCACAGTCACAAATATTATTATACCTGTTGTCTTAATACCTTTTAATGTACCGATAGAAAACTTGTCTTCCTTAACCTATTTGTCCTTCACCTATTAACATGTTCACTGGTTACCGTTCTGACTAAACTTCTTGTTACTGATTGGATATTACTGTGTACCAATTGGTATAACTTCATTTACTTACACAAAAATTTCTTACCTATGTAACAGTTTGCTAGCAATGACAACCATACTCTATAAGATCATCATCAATGTCATCTATCAACATTCTGATATCAAGAAAAATTCCATGTGCTAGACTAAGAAGGGAATGTGTTTTTCATGTGGTGCATGTGTCATTTTTCCAGTCCAATGTGCTAATCTACTTTTTTTTTAAACCTAAAAAAAAAAGACTTTCAAGAAAAATTAAAACTAGGGGTGTGGGCCCCATGGTGGGTTTCATTTATGTATGTGTGAAAAACAATTCAGTTAATTAAAACACACCAATGAAACCTTATATTAGAAACTAATTTTAATTGATATCAACAATTAAAACCAAAGAAATATCCCTAAAATCATCTCATTTTCCTCTACCATTAAGGACCTATTTGATATTTTTAAATGGCTCTCAGTAGCACAGGACCATCTAGATGACAACTTAATAGATGAGATTTATAAGATGTACTATGAAAATGCAAATATGAGAGCTATGATGTTGAATTTAAGATGATGGATGCAAGACTAAAGATCATGAACTAAGTTGAGAAGATGAAAATGTTTCTAATTAAGCTAAACCATGATGAAAACACTATGATAATGATCTAACTAAGATATAAATTGAGATTAATTAACACTATACTATTGAAATGAAACTAGATTCAAAAAATGGTATGAAAACTATCTTAAAACCTATTATACAATCTACAAATATGCTCATGATGCTAATATGGATGCCAAAAGGAAACAAGAAAATATCATTACTTCAATATGAAAAGATGATTGTGGATCCTTTCCCCTCCTCTTATCAGGGATATTTATCAAAATTTCAAGGCCCAGGGATTAAGTGGAGTGAATCAACGGTCAGGATTTGATTTTTTTTATATGAATTGTTGAGATGCACCCGAGTGGAGAAAATAATATTGTCCTATTCTTCCCATGCTATAGGGTGAAAAGTGTAAATTTCTTGAGCCAATTTGAGGGCATGTGTCCAAGGAGGTTACAAGAAGGTTGGAATAGAGGACATGTGGCCAATGAGGACAAATGGAAAAGCTAGGTTGTTGAAGAAGATAAAATATCCTTTCCATGTGTCTTTAGTGGTTGACAGAAAGAATCTCTACATTTTTGTGCCATTGTCATTGTAGCTCTCTAGTAAATTCATAAAAATATTCTCCATGACATCTTCATCAGTCTGATTTCCACCTTGATTTTTGACTTTATTCACAACATTGTCAACCCTTTGAAAATTACTTGCAATATCTTCACCTTCTTCCATTCTCAAATTCTCATATTGGCGCTTAGTCATTAAATTCTTTGATAACTTGAACCTATCATTTCCTTCATAGATCTCTTTCATATTTTCCCAAACTTCATAAGAAGTATTCAAAGAAATAAAATTTGTTTACCCAGTCTTTGATAAAGCACTAAAAATTGCATACCTTTCTTTCTCATTCTCCTCATAGGATGAAATCTTGTCCATAGTAGTAGGGTCATTCACTGGTGCAACATATTTTGTCTCAACATATTTCCAAGTGGTGTAACTTATATAAATAATGTAATCTCCTATCTGCATTTTCCAAAAACTGTAATTAGATCCATCAAACATAGGAATTGTCAATTTATGTGCCATCAGATCTACCTCAAGCGGTTAAGCTCTTCTTCAAGGAACCAAAGCTCTCATACCAATTTGATGAATAGGTTGAATAACTAAAAGGGGGGGTGAATCAGTTCTAATAAAATAAATTTATTAACCTTAATAAAACTTGGAGCAAACTTAAAGAAATATGAATCTTAAAATAGATATGAACATGAAAGCACAAAACACCATACACCCTTAAAACCAAAATTTATGTGGAAACCCAAGATGGGAAAAACCACGGAGAAGCTAATTCTTATGAATAGAAATATCGGTTAAGATGACACTAGTTAAGGTTATTTTTAAAAAGGCTCACTGCTGATTTTCTCATTGTAGGTAAGGCTTACTGCTAGTTGGGCTAATTGACCTGAAGAAATAAGGCTTACTGCCAATACAAAAAGGCTCATTTCCAGAATAAGAGTAATGAAAAATAATCCACCACTGAAGTCACTATCACTAAAATTCAACAACACAAGATTGATATTTTGGTATGCTAGTGGTTGCACAAATTTGCATCTAGATCTTTCCTTGTTGGATTCACATTCACTATGCACATTCATTCACACTAGCTTCAAACAAAATCATCACTTTCTTATACCATGCCATATCATTATAAACATCTAAATCAACCTAACATAATTTGAAATAGGTAACCACAAAATACTTGCACGGTGGTATGGAATGAAATGTGGACCACACAGAACCTCCTCTCTTAATAAAACACGCTACATAATTTCCATGATAATCAGATCCAAGAAATAGGATGTACATGTTACAATGCAAACACATATCCAAAGAAAAATAACTACTTTCCAGATAGGTTCGGATCTAAAGGAGTGAAACACAATATGTTGAAAGATGAATGGAACCGGGACAAACATGGCCAAAGATAGATCTACTCAACACATGATTTAGAGCATGCTACACTGGATCACCAAAGCATCAAATCCATATCCAAACATAAGCTATGTTAACATCAATGATAATTATTAATGACAACAATGATAATAGCATCAACGTCGCATTCAAACAAATTGTTCCTTAAAATAACATCAAAGTCTATGAAAAATAATTTCAAGAAAGGAGGATCCAATCTTCAAAGCACATAAGAAGACTACGTTCTTTCATCCTCGCAAGTTTTAATTTTACTTCAAAGTTATGAAGTCCATAATACATTATTTTCAAGGAAGCTTTTAAATAATAAGTGCTTAAAAATATAGACTCCACGACAATTAAAATACTAGAAATAGAGAACTACAAATCATTAAAAGTATGTGCTTGCAAAAAAGGATGTATGAAGTAGGATATTTTGAGTAGATATCTAGGCACACCATTAATGCATGTTTGGTTTTTTTCAAGAAGATATTCATTTGACTATTTTATAGAAACCTTTGGAAGGTTATGGAAATTTTGAAATTATAATTCATTTTCTATTCAATTGAGATAAAATATAAAACTCTTCAATATCTTCAATGCGTGGATAATATTATCCATTTCCAACTCAAGGTTTTTTTACTTTATAGAAATCAAAGAATTTTTTTATAAAAGGTTTTAGAGTCACCATATATTATATTAATACTAATAACAAATCACATATAAATTCTCTCCCAAATAGAACGAAATTGAGAGCCAGAAGCCAAAATAAGCATCCAAACTATAAGTCAACCCCCATTAATTTATAAATATTTGAACCAAGGAGGACCATGAACTAAACAACAATATACTACCCGAAGTTTACAAAGACAACCCAAACAACCAATGTAAACTAACCCAAATACTAAGTGCAATAGGGCCTAATTGATTTGTAGATGATCTAGGAGGAGTTGGGAGACCTATGTACCCACTTAGATCAATCTCATTAGATAATGGATATATTGAGATATGTTGTAGATTGAGGACACACAACTAAGACTCAAGAGTAAAAGAAACCCAATTAATTTATCAAATGCCCCATCAAAGACTTGATCACTTAACTTAGAATGAAGTTGATATGTAATCCCCATTTCTTCAAAATTACTGCAAATTAAACTTAATCTCATTGCAAGTAGAAGCTTAGCATAAGAAAAATTCCACCCCAAATCTTGTAGCTCCATGAACCTCTAATTAGAGTCATCTCACCCAAACTAGAGAAATATTAGAATTCATCAAACATAAGCCATTGAGAAAGAATGTATAGTTTAATGTATAAAGTTACAATCTTCATTACCATCCCCGCATCCTAGAAAATGTCCATGATTGGACAAAAAATAGGATGTAATTTATGTGAAATAGGTATTCAAATGATTAGACAACCATTTATTTCTAATAACTACATGGAAAATTTGTTCCACATTATCCTCTACAAGAATGAGTACCCAACCAAGCTATTTTGTGTTACCAAGTAGTAGATGCACTCTCCAAATTCTCTCCATAGAATAGGACAACACAAAAAAATGAAAGAAAAGGAAAATTTTAAACAATTGAGTACTATAGATAAAAGTACCAATGTAGTAGGCCAAGAGTATGCCAGTGATGAGATCAATTAATGGTTCATTTTCATTAGGATTTTTGACATTTCTGCTACTGTTGTTAAGGGTTTAAGACATGTTTCCTGGTAATTTTTATGATGTTTCCTTAAACTTGTTAAGCATGAGACATAAGCTTATCCTTGAACCTTTTTGTTAATATTAATATCCTATGTGATATATATATA
>MU227351.1:747566-792153 GCA_018584345.1 Thuja plicata
ATATATATATGTTAATATTGCTTGTGATTGAATGAATATTATTCTAAAATGATAATGGATATGCAAATATTTGTGCATGCTAAAATTTTCATGCAGCTATAACTGGAGCTTAGAAAGTGGAGGAAACTCCTGCCAGCTTCTCGGTTGTTGATAAAGTCAAAATGGGATAGGGTGTTGAAGAATTCAAATGATTAAAGACTTCAATTCTTGTTTCTATTAGTTGAATAAATATAGGAAGGCTCTATTATGCTATATTTTCTCCAAAGAAAGATTGAGCTGACTACATCTTTCCGATGCACAACTTCCTTCCCTTTTTTCATTCTTTCAATAAAATCAGTCCTCCTAGATTGTTGGGAGTGGACCAATTGAATAGTTAGGAGTAGGTATTCTTCCTTCTATAAATAATACTTACTTGTTTCTCTAAGATGTTAGAACTTCTGAATGTTATAACCTTATTTTCAATTTACTGTTTTAAAGGAATACATACCTATCAGCTATTATGTTGTAACAAAGTTTATAATGAATGAAATGTTGCTTTAATCTCTTATATCAGAGTTAATTTCTAGGAGAATCACTCAAGGGTTCCTACTTGAGGAGGATATCATCCATTCTATTCAATATATAATTTTTAATTTAGTAGTTATAATTAGTCTTGGCATTTGTTTGTTCCTGCAACCACTATAATTTAATCATGTGTTTGTTCCTACAACCAAGGTATAATAGAGTAGTTCCTTGTATGTTTTCTAAGGACTGATTTGTTGTTAGTTTTTGCATTGAGATTAGTTATTTCTTCATGTTTAAGTTTTATTCTATTTCCTTTCTAGTACTTTACTTTCCAACAATTTTTTTCTTTTTGCTGTGAATAGGCGTGACTTCAGTTAATTCTTAGTGCACATATAGTGTTGCACCATTTTATGTCTCACATCCATGGGTTGACATAGAAATGAATCTTTATTATGAGGAGATAAATTCTTAATATGGATGTCCAATACTTAAGTAATGGTTTTATAAACCTAGTTATTAAACCATTAGAGAAGTCTAACATTTTTGGCATCGTTGCCTAGGATGGTGTCAAACTGGGAAGTTATTGAAGTCATAGAATTTGAATTATAACATTTTGTTCAAAATTTTAATCTTGCTTTAGACTTAAGATGATTATCACTTGTATCACCTTTTTTAGCTTGTAGATGACCATACTATAAATTGAGTAAAAAAATGTATGCATAGGGGTAGGAGAAGGGATGCTTTTAGAAGATTCATTCCCAATGAATCAAAATGTAATAATAAACCACCCGAGCTACTTTATGAAGTTGAGATAAAAAAAATTTCTAATGTTTTTTCCTATTTAACTAGCTCATAATCCTATGAAGATCCTTTGCCTCAACAACTTGTTGAGAATCCTCTTGCTCTTATAGTTTATTAGGCAAGAATGGTTGCCAGGAATCAACCTAACCATCCAACCTTTCCATTTCCTATCACTTACCAGAATGAGGTTGAGAACCTCAAGAACATCCCTTCTTTAATCCTTCCTAAATTTTATAGGCTAGTAAAAGAGGACCCATACACTTTCCTATTTTAATTTGATATTCTCTATAGAATCTATGACTATACTAATGATGCCCATAGGCTTAAATTGTTTCCTACTACACTAAAGGAATATTCACTAAGATGGTTCGTGAGCCTAGGAAGGAATGTTGTTAGTACTTGGGATGAGATGAAAGAAAAATTTATTGAGAAATATAAATAATAATATAGAGGTAGTAATATGAGAAGAGATGATATCTTCAAGATGTAGTAGAAGGATTATGAAATCCTAAAGACATATATATATATATATATTAAGGTTCTTGTTTAGTCTCTAGAAATCCTAACATCATGTGCTCAGTGAAGAGTCCAAGAAGTTTTTATTACTTAGAGTAAATAATGAAAATTGTATGGAAGATATAGACCTCATGGGAGGAGGAGACACCACTCAATATCCTTAGGATGATATTAGGAAGATATTTTATAATTACTCTGGGGAAACCATAAAGAAAGGAAGAAATTACCAAGATGGTATGAGTAAATCCTGTTAGGATTGAGGAAAAATAAGAGGGGAGGGAGGTGAATCATTGTTCTTGAGATTTTAAGATTATTAGTGCGATTTCATAAAAATAAAACAAATATAAATAAAACCAAAAAACATAAACATAAGCAAAGCATCCACAACATTATGACACAATGATTTTTATCATGGAAACTCGGTTAGGGAAAAAACCATGGTGGGGATGGAACCCACAAGTACTTTTGAAAAAATAAGTTACCATGTTAGAGGTATTAGTACATGAGGGGAATCACATGCATTCAATATTACAACCTATAACTCATTGCTCAAATACAAAACATATAATGAGGCTCATTGCCATACAAAATATTTCATCTACAAAAGTGAACCGAGAAAGAGCATCAATAATGCTTGAATGGTTCAATGTAAGTATAAAGTAAATATGCTTATATGATAGTCAAAGATATTATTGTTGATCCATAATTCATACACAACATATCACTATTATATCCAACTATCACATCATCTAAAACATCTCAAAAACTCAAGCTTATATATCCTTCATCAAAGATAATAACTCTAATTGTTGGCCTCAAAATCAAAATTAGTAGCGTGTGAAGTGTCAGCTAGATATTACTTCAAAACGTGTCCCTAATCTTTGACACAAGCATATATGTCATCACACATGTTGTATCTATCATCTCCAACTATTAAATTGATTAGATCATCGATCCAATAGGATCGTTGATTGATCCAATACCTAGCTATCTATGCTCTTCACTGTACTCTGTATACTCGATACTCAGAAAGATATAAATTAATCAAATGATATAACTAGCTACTATGAACATAAACTAAAGTATATAATACCTCTCTAAAGCTCCTCCTAGGTTTTCACCTCAAAAAAATGATCATACACGCTTGTATTGATCCATATAATAAACCCAACACACTGTACCAGTTATTCCATACTTAGCCAAATATATACTCTAACCTTCAATATCATCATAGTATAACAAGTCATCTCTAGAATAATGTATGGTTTCCATCAATGACAACATACAATCCATCCATATCAGTTTCTCTTTCCAATAATATCCCCCTTTGGCATTGATGACAACACTTAACAAAAAATGGCTAAGTGTCGAAACAAAATGCCAAATAGAAAAACTCCAAAAAGTTTTCTCCTTATCCAAAATATGAGCTCCCCCTGAGATGAATAACTCATTTTCACTCCTTAATTCTCCCCCTTTCACACCAATAGAAAAGGTCTAAAACAAACTAATAATTTCTACCAAAATCCTAGAAGTCTCCACTATAGACAAGTTATCCATACATACTTACAAGAGTTTGAAAATGTCTAAGAAGTTACTCCTTAGAGCTTCAAAATCAGTATCCCAACTCTTCTTCATACTCTCCAAGACTTAAATCCTCCCATAGATTGCATAAGATGTTTTCTTTGTAGTAATAAGATCTCAACTATCTGGTAAGTTATAAGTTTGTTCTGCCTCCTTCAGTCTGTTCAAAAAATTATCAAGCTTAGTAACAATTAAGCTCATAAGATGACCAATTATTCCCTTCACTCTTTCCTTTTCAGTCACAAGTGTTCTGATTTTATCATTTAGATTTGTCACTTTCATAACATGCACCAAAGCTAAAGTCTTCAAGGTATCAAAATATTTTGTTATTTTAGTGTATTTTTCTTTAGAATCCTTAATAAATTTCTCAACATTAGATACACATCCAGTATAATCAATAAAACCTTTGTAAATAATACTCCCTTTTGTCAAAGAATTCTTCACCCCCTCATTTGCTAGGCCCAAAGAGTTTTTATCTGTGGCAATCTTGACCTTCAACTGATTGAATATCTTAACTGCATATTCATTATGTACCTTTACCAATGGTGACTTTTCCAAAGATTTAAAAAGTGTGTTTGTTTCCTACAATAAACTTTAACTGACCTAAAGTAGATTCATTTCGATTCACTACATAGGTCGACATGATCTTGCACAAAAATTGAGATGCAAGAGTAAGCAGTTCACTATCTTTCCTATGGGTCCTCAAGATCTTATTCCTTGATTTTGTATGAGTTATAGTGGTAATATCCATCAACTATTTAGGGTTAAAAGAATCCAAATGAATTGGATCTTGAATAATTTGCATGTCCTCTAAATAAGTAATGTCTTTTTCACCTACTACCTTTTCAATGTCTCTTTCCACCTCTTCAATCCTACCCTTTACTTCTGATCCTTTCCATTCAACTCCTTTATGAGTATGATCTTTCAATGTTTCTCTTTCTCTTCCAATCTTTGCATTTTCATCATTTTGATCATCTAATTTATTTTTTGATTCATCTTCCTTCTCCTCCTTATCAAGATCATATTCTCCCTCTTTTTTTGTTTTCTTGCAGTTGTGGACTCTAGGAATGTCTTCCTCTTCAGCATTACCAACTGAAATTGTAATAGGAACACTAGAGATAAATATATATGGTTCTTCATAGTCATTTGGAGTGGTGTGTTGAGTGGTTCATCATCATAAATTTTTTAATCACTCTTCTTTGCAACCTATTACTATTTTTTCAAAAAAAATTGTGTCATAACTTTCTGTGTTTCCTTGGTGACCTCATCTATATTTACAATCATAAGTCTGCTTATCCTTGTCTTCTAATTCAACTCTTTCTTAACTTCCTCAAGAATAATGTCTACTTCCTCCTTAGAAATAAAAAGGCATAGATTGACCAAAGTCAATTCTCTAATTTTCTTATCCTTTTTTCAAATCTATCAACCTCCTAGCTTCAAGTATATTGAATAGATCATCAGGAATGTCCCCTTTGATCTCAACCAATGCTCTATTATACTTATTCATATATGTAATTACTATTTCCTCCAATTTCCTTTTCTCATCATCGTCATACAATTTATAATACTTCTTCAATTGAACTAATATACCATGATGTGTCTTGTTTTTCAAAACATCATTGCATGAGAAATGTGGATTACTAGTTGTGATGTGTAAATTTGTACCTACAAGTATATTGTACACAAACACTCAATAAATCATTATATCCAAGGTTAGTAAATTCAAATTAAGAAATCAATGAAAAACATTATGAAATCAAATTATTTCTTCCTAGACATGAAGATCCTACTCTAATTTGAAAATTGCTCTCAGATTAAGCACATTAGATCATAAAATTGAAAATCATGAAATGGAAGATTCATTATAAAATTCCTAAAATTCTCAAGAACATGTTCAATTATGAATCATTTAGATCAAGTTCTACAAATTGAACTAGATTAGCTTGCTAAAAGATGAACTAGATTAGCTAGAATGAAATTGACATTATTTCTATGTTTAAATTCTCTATACTCCTATATCAAATGAGCTTAGAAAGGCTTCATTATATAGATATTTCTTGGAGGGAAAAGGCTCCAAATTCAAATTTGAATTCGACGGTTGAGATGCATCCATAAGGGATGGTTGAGATGCCAGTTTTCTTGATCCATGTGATCACCTATCATTGGTTAGAGCTTTGAATTTTGAGGCATGTTGAAGGAATATTAATAACTTGAATTAATTAATTTCCTTAGCCATGTATTTAATTTTTTGATTTGATTTAATTCATTCAAGGTTAATTGAATAATTAATGAATTTTGATGGATGCCTCTTGGTGAGTGATCTTGGATTATTGATTTTTGATAAATTATATACTTAAACCAATCTAGTTTAATTATATAATTGTGATTAGCTTTAAATTGGTAGTCTTGATTAGGACCTGGCGAACTTGATTTAAGATTAGGGCTTCTAAGTTTATAAGACCATTTTTTCAAGTGATTACATTTGCCCCTCTTTGAATTGACATGAAATCAACGTGTCGATTCAAAGAAAATCTAGTGTTGACTAGCGATCAAATAGTTGGATATGAAGTGATGCAACTAATCTTGATTAGAAATTGATTCCAAACTTGATTGAACAAAAAGCGATTGAATTTGTTGGAGATTCTTGATTACTTGATAAGATCAGAGTAGCGACCAGGAGATCAATTTATTGTGAAGCGTTGAAATTGATCACCGTTTGAAATTTCAATTGGTTTAGATGAAGATAATATCAATTTGATGTGATGTGTTGAAATTGATATCTCCACTGATGTTTAGAACTTGAATTTTGATAAGAGCGAGCAATTTGATGTGAAGGGATGAAATCACTCATTCCAGATTTGATAATGTTGATACTGATATTTGATACCTGATAAAGATTCTCTATCTATTTGAAATTTGATTTGCTTGATCAATTGTAGAGTCAAGTTAGATTTCTGACAATGCCCTAGTTGTTGAAAAGATTTAGTAGTATGATCACTTGATTAGATGTGATTGATAATGCCCCCTTGGATTCAAAACTGACATGAGATTAAGTTGATTTCCAAATAAAAACATCTAGATGTGAATTATAAGATTGGAATGAAGATTTTGATTCCAATAGAAAAGATAGTGGTCAGAACCATGAAGAAACTGCTTCTCATTTGATCAAAATCGGACTCTGTAGGACGAAGTTAGAACAAAAAAGGTGCAATAGTCTGCATTTTTGATGATGATGTATTGATATATCTATGATCTTGCACCATTTTTACTCAGTTTTTGGATGATGTATCTCATGGACATTATTCGATATATGATGAAATTCTCATTTTTTTTTATCTCACTGTATCTTTGTCACTGATATTTTATGCTTTATGAGATGATTATGATTATTCTACGAGCACGCCCTTTGATTTTATTATGATATGGATACAAATGTATGGATGCATTTTATTTTTGATGTTTTTGATGCATAGATATGATGTTAGGTTAATTCTATGGATGCATATGTATGGATTTTATTGATATTTAATGAAATGCAAATGTTGATGCAAATGATGATTTTTATTTCAGTGATTTAAAATACTCAATCATAAGAGAAATAATATCTTGTTGAATGTTTTGAATTTTTGTTTTCCCTCTTTTAGATGTGTGTTATGATATCCTTTCACAACTTCATTTCTTATAAAATCTATGCAAATCCTAGGATGAAATGCAACTAAAATTCAAATGCAACTTCCATTTCCATGTCATTGATTTTGTACTTTTGTTTCATCATTGAGCTTTTTTCGGTCCCCTTTTTTGACACAACCAACACTGATATGTAAGTAATCATGCTAGTATGAATATCACCTGTCTCATATACAAGCACATACAACCATCACTAGTGCTTAAGTGACTATGATAATATGAACATGACTTGTGTAAAATGTTTGATTTAGTACAACCACCATGAATAATTGATTTATTCTGATGATATGAATACTAATTGAGTTTAGTTTTGATATTGCAGTTTGACACAAGCACCAAGATATAACAGATCATGATATCCTAAGTATCAATTGTGTTTAACAAACACACAACAAAAAATAAAATATCATATACCTTCCTCGATGTTCTAGTACAAAGACTCATGGAACATTTCTCAAAATATGATAATCAACAATTGATAAAGATAGCAACCCAATCTAACACAGGTGTTTTCTTTGGTCTCAGAATCAAAGATTTTCATGTAGCTTTAGATTTGTCATCATAGACCTTGTAAAAATCCAATGTCAATCACAAGAAGAAGTCAAAGAAAATATCATGCCCCCTATCCTCATGTTTCTAGCTCAGTAGAGTATCATTGAAATATTCGAGATAAGTATGATAAGAAAAAAATATGATAAAGAACAAACAATCATTCAAATAAAAGTATCCCAACTCCTTACTTAGAATTCATAATTCATATAAGCATTGGACATGACTGATCATTTATGTACTTGTTCTTTTGATTAATAGATTCAATATGATCATGTTGATAATAGGATGAGTGTTTAGGAAACACTGTTTTGTTTTTTGATATGAGATGTGATTTGATCAGTGGTATTGAGAAATACCTTTGTTTGGTTGTTCAGTTGGGGTAGTGTTAAGAAACACCTTTTATTTATTGATGTAGTATTGAGAAATACCATTAGTGAATCGATTGTCTTGAAGAAGTTTGAGATTATGTTTGTTCACAAGAACGATTAGATTGAATTCCAAACCATGGTGGTGATAGGAAATGGATATAGAAATCAACTAGGAATGCATTCTTGCTTGCATTAGCTCAAAGGTCTTGAAGCACTTGTTGAAGAGTTATCCAAGTTTTGATAGATAGAGCAATGAGCTGACAAAATGACGCCAGTTTACCAGGTTTTCATCATGGTACTTATCCAAGGCACCACAAGAAGTGGTTTTCACCATAGGATGGATTTATTTCTCTTTACTTTTCCTTTTGAGGCATGTTGAAGGAATATTAATAACTTGAATTAATTAATTCATTTTAATTAATTTCCTTAGCCATGTATTTAATTTTTTGATTTGATTTAATTCATTCAAAATTAATTGAATAATTAATGACTTTTGATGATTGCCTCTTGGTGAGTGATCTTGGATTATTGATTTTTGATGAATTATATACTTAAACTGATCTAGTTTAATTATATAATTGTGATTATCTTTAAATTGGTAGTCTTAATTAGGAACTGGGGAACTTGATTTAAGATTAGGGCTTCTAAGTTTATCAGACCATTTTTAGGTGATTACATTTGCCCCTCTTTGAATTGACATGCGATCAACGTGTTGATTCAAAGAACATCAAGTGTTGAATAGCGATCAATAGTTGGATATGAAGTGATGCAACTAATCTTGATTAGAAATCAATTCGAAACTTGATTGAACAGAAAGCGGTTGAATTTGTTGGAGATTCTTGATTACTTGATAAGATCAACATAGTAACCAGGAGATCAATTTAATGTGAAGCATTGAAACTGATCACCGTTTGAAAATTCAATTGGTTTAGATGAAGATAATATCAATTTGATGTGATGCATTGAAATTTATATCTCCACTGATCACGGTGGGCACCAAAATGTGATGTATAAATTTGTACCTACAAGTATACTGCACACAAACACTCAATAACTCATTATAACCAAGGTTAGTAAATTCAAATTAATGAAATCAATGAAAAACCTTATGAAATCAAATTATTGCTTCCTAGACATGAAGATCCTACTCTAATTTGAAAATTTCTTTTAGATTAAGCACATTAGATCATAGAATTGACAATCATGAAATGGAAGATTTATTATAAAATACCTAAAATGCTCAAGAACATGTTCAATTATGCATCATTTAGATCAAATTCCACAAATTGAACTAGATTAGCTTGCTAAAAGATGAACTAGATTAGCTAGAATGAAATTAAAATTATTTCTATGCTTAAATTCTCTATGCTCCTATATCAAATGAGCTTAGAAAGGCTTCATTATATAGATATTTCTTGGATGTAAAAGGCTCCAAATTTGAATTTGAATTCAATGGTTGAGATGCATCCATAAGGGATGGTTGAGATGCAAGTTTTCTTGATCCATGTGATCACCTATCATTGGTTATAGGTTTGATTTTTTAGGCATGTTGAAGGAATATTAATAACTTGAATTAATTAATTAATTTCCTTAGCCATGTATTTAATTTTTTGATTTGATTTAATTCATTCAAGGTTAATTGAAGAATTAATGAATTTTGATGAATGCCTCTTGGTGAGTGATCTTGGATTATTAATTTGTGATGCATTATATGCTTAAACCAATCTATTTTAATTACATAATTGTGATTAGCTTTAAATTGGTAGTCTCTACTAGGACCTGGGGAGCTTGATTTCAAATTAGGGCTTCTGAGTTTATCAGACCATTTTTAGGTGATTACAGTAACTCTTGAAATCTTTCTTTCCTTTGTACTTGTTGAACTTTCTCTCATCTTTGTCTTCATTGTTTGAACACTTAGAAGAAATGTGACCAACCTCATTACATGAAAAGAAAATCAATGGTATTCTTCCTTTGCACTTTCCTTTGACAACTCTCTTTGCAAGTAATGCTTCAATGATTTCCAGATCCTCATCATCAGAATCATCATCACTATCACTGTCAATCTATTTTCCTTTTGATTTTCTATCCATCTTACCAAGGTTTAATTTATCTTATAATGCAGACTCAAAATTGTAAGGATTAGGAGAATAATTGTCAAAATTGTCCAACTCAAAATATGTAAGCCTTCCAACCAATGCATCTAGAGTTATATCATTACTGCACCTCATCTCTTGAATAGATGAAACTCTAATAGAAAAGATAGGAAGTAAAGTTCTCAATACCTTACTAACCAATGTTTTCTCTTCAATTGTTCCACCGGCAGCTCTGATGGCTCTGACACTTTTCTTGATTCTTTCACTGTATTTTGTAATGTCTTCTCCTTCTTCCATTTTCATCTGATCAAACTGACCTTTGAGACTTTCTGCTTTGGCTCTCTTTATATTTTCATCTCCTCCATGTATATCATGTAGTTTCTTCCACACATCATAGGCAATAGGGAAGTCCTTGATTTCGTCAAATTCGGAATAGCTGAGTGAGGAAGCTATACCAATCATCATTATGTTATGATTCTTCATGTCCATCATCTGATCCATAGACATAGGTCTTGGCGGTTCCACATAATCATGATCTAGGAATTGCAAACTAGTGTCTCCAATAGTAGATAGATGTCGCTTGATCAAATATTTCCATGCAACAAAGTTGTCTTTGTTAAGCTTGGGGATCTCCCTTCTATAAGACATCTCTGATCTTTAGCTTAGGCCTTGAAACCTTCTCTGTAAGCACCAAATTCTCTAATACCAATTGTTGGAAATGAGTTGAGTAACTAAGAGGGGAGGGGTGAATTAGCTACCACAAAAACAAATCCAAGTCCCTTAGATGTCTTAATCAAACTTAGCAATGTTACTCGGTTAACATAGATATTCTGCTGTCACTCGATTAACAAAGCAAACCTTTAAGATATTAAATTTTATTATCTTTTAGTGATTACATGTAGAAATATAAAGCATAAAAAAATAACATGTACACAGATGACACCAAGATTTAACATGGAAACTCAATTTGGGAAAAATCACCAATTGCAACTAGTTACTATTTTTCACTCTTTTGAAGTAAGCCCTGTTAGGAGAAAACCATGTTAAAGTTATGTTAGAGGATTTAATCACCTTGTAAGGAGTGGCCTTGTGAGAGGTCTTAAAACACTTCAATGTAGAAATTTCACCTTGTGAGAGGATTTACAAAAGACTGTTAAGTTTACTCTGTAAAGATATTTTGATCACTGCTACAATTGTTAGAGAGTAACAATGGATTGACCCGTTTGTCCAAGCAACTATCTTTGTTGATTCAGATCTTTGCTCTAGTTTTACACTGGATCCTTACTGATCAAATATTCTATTGCAGCTTTTTCTATTCTATCCTTAATCAGAATCCCATCTGATTTCATGTTCGCTCTTCATATTACAATTGTTTCTTCTTCTTACATCTTACATACATTCAATCTACACTTGACCTTATATATATGATAAGCCTTGTCAAGTCAACTTGAATAACATTCCAAATAAATAATAAAAATTAAGTCTATCAGCTAAATATAACCAATTAACCATAAAATGTAAACTATTGTTAGTCGGCTGACACTAAAAGCATAACTCAGTTAACACTCTAACCCTTCAATGTCCGACCGATACTGTAATGCCTGAGTGAACTCAGATAGAACTAAAAATCACTTTGGTCTTCTACAATGCTCAAGAGAACATGACATACACTAACTCTGCTTGGTTTAGGTATAGACATTTTTGTAACATCACTATATTTGTGTAAACATCAATGACAATACACAATTGAATAATTGTCATCAACAACAGCTTCATTGACTATTCCCTTTTCTAGATTAGTGCTCCTCCTTAGGGTTGTGGGGAAGATCAAAAACTCTATTTTTGATGGAGATTTTGATAACCCTCATAGTTTCAATGTGGGGTACTATGAGAGCTTGGCACTTTGATCAATAATGTTCTTGTCCTACCATTTGGGTTTTTTTAAGAGGCTCTTTGAGGGCCCTCTGATAGTGCCCACATTACAGAGAAACACCATCCTTTGTACTTCTAGGAAATACAATACCTTCATAGGTGTTTTTTCTCAGGCATAGTTGTCCTTCAAAGGTGACATGTGATGGATTCCTTTGAAGGTTGTATGTGCCTGAGCAAGGGCATTTATTGTAATTTAATGCCATGTCACAAATTCTTCTATACCTACACATGGAACAAAAAAGCTAAGTAAAACATGGTACTTCTCCCTTTTCTGCATCATTTGAGTCTTCATCTACCCTGAGCATGGATCATCTTTTGATAGCTCATGATTATGTGTGGACATGTATGATTGTAGATGTAGATAGGTGGCTGGGTATTCAGTTATTGCTTAGATTTTAAAGATCTAACCCATCTTCATTATTGCAGGTACTGGAGAAGCTCTCAAATTAGAATGGACTCATAATTCTTCCTCTCAACATGCAATAAATTGTATGCCTCTATCTATTTATGTCATAGTTTTGAATGTATGTATGTAGTCATAAGATATTTAGGGTTGGCTATGTTCACAGCCTGTGTGAGCTCTCCAAATTTGCTTTACTCTCTTTACTACACATGTATACCATCCATGGTTATATATGATCAAGTATATTCCATTTCATTTACTTCATTGGATAGCTTACTTTACTTCCTTTTCTATACTTTTAGTTTAGCTCAAAATGAACTCAAATTGAATCCAGATCACTTATAATGTGAAAACTAGGGTATTTTAGCAATTTACCTAGTAAATAGGCTAACAATACCAATCAATTGAATGAACATGAAAATTGTGTAACATTTCTGGCGACCTCAGTTGAGTGCTTGCCTACTAAGAACCTTTTTGACCAGTTGCCTTTCCACTATCCATTGGGCACAAAGTCCCTTGACATCCATATGAAAACTTAACAACTCCTTCTAAAACAAAACCACTAAGTGCCTGAGACATATTGGTATTATTCTGAGGGTCTCAACATGTGAGTATTAATTGTTTGTATTAGTGGGCGCTTGCCTCATTAATACCAATCATTGATGATTTATTGAAGAGGCCTGGAGGATTGAATTAATGTGTCTCTAGCTTATTAATAACAACTAAAAGTAGGGAAAACACAAAAACTCAAACTCAAACACACTTGTGCTACAACACTTAGGGAACACAAAAAATTGAATTGCAAAACAACTAACTACTAATGTACAAGGGGTAGTGCTTTGACCTCAATAGCATGACTTAAGGTGAATCCCATTCACAGGAATGGGAAATTCTTCTCCATCCATGGAAGATAACTGGAAAGCATTGTGGGATTTTCATTTTGTGATTATGAAGGGCCCACTCTATATTGCATCAAATTTGGAGTGTCTCCCAGGTTTACTATTTAATTCATCCCACTTAAGGACTAGATCTCTCTCCTTGAAAACTCTAGGCACAACTTTCTTATCCAAAGTTTTCTTCATTTGAGCATGATGAGCCTCCAGATTTTCTAAGGCTAGTTTTCTTGTCTCCTCAAGCTTAATCAATTCAGCAAGTCTATCTTGCATAGAATCCTCTTGCATTAATTCAAGTTCCTTAATTAACTTTAGAGTAGGTATTTCAATAGAAACAAGAACTCTAGCTTCTCTTCCATAAACTAGCATGTAGGGAGAATTACTTGTGGATATTTTGAGGGTTATCATGTCTTCCCATAAGGCCAGCTTTAGCTTGTTGTGCCAGTCTCTTTGGTTCCCCTCAATGGTCTACTTGATGATCCATACCAGGTTCTTATTAGTTGACTTTGTCTGACCATTACCCTAAGGGTAACAGTTAGATGAAGGATTTAGAATAATGATGTGATTCACTGCCCATTCATAAATCTTCATCCTCAAGAAAGATAACGCATTGTCTAAGATGATAGAGTCAGGTGTGCCGAACCTTACCACAATATCTTGGTATAAGTTAAGGACAGAGATTACATTTGCATCCCTTAGTGCCACAATCTCTATCCATTTAGTGAAGTAATATTTGGCTGTAAGAATCCACTTGTGGCCAGCACTTGATGGTGGGTTGATGGGGCCAATGAAGTCTAGTCCCCACTTTTTGAAGGGTTGTTCTACTTTGATAGGATGCAATGGCAAGGCTGCCAACTTTTGTTTTCCTGCAAACAAAGCACAATTTTTACATCTTCTTACCCAAGCAAAGGAATCCTTATGCAAGTTAGGCTAGTAATACCCCACTCTCATCACCTTTAAGGCAGAAATTCTTGCTGCAAAATGGCCTCCAAATGCTCCATAATGGAATTCCTCAAGAATTTTGTCTATCTGGTTTGGCTCAACACACCTTAGTAAAACACCATTATAGTCCTTTTTATACAAGTCACCATCTAGAATGATAAGAGGAATGGCTTGAAGCTGTAAATACCTTCTTTTGGCTATGTCAAGACCTTGAGGACACTCACCGGTTAGGAGGTAGTGTTTCATTTCTGTTGTCCATCTTGTAGGATCTGTATTCTAATTTATTAGGAAAAAATCTTCTTCTTGCTAATTGCTTTTATATTTTCCTTCTTCCATTTGTTCACATAACCCTTTACATCTTATCAACTTGGTAACTTTGATTCGAACATCATATTCCATTACCTTAGTGATCCAACCAACTCTTTTGTGGTTTAAATCTTTGTTCAAAAGGAAATATTTAATGCAGGGGTGAGCAACCATGAGATGAATTGTATTATTGGAAATAAAATGCCTATTTTTTTTCAAACTTCTTACCACTACTAGGACATGCTTCTCCACAAAGGTGTAGTTCAACTCATATCCATCCAAACCTTGACTGTAGAAGGTCATTGGTTGTTCCTGCTTATCATCATTTATCTAAACTAACATGGCAGATATGGTCTTAGTGATCCCAAATGCATAAAGAATAAAATCTTTTGAAAATTTGGGGTTTACCAGAGTAGGGGAAAATTCTATTGCCTCTTTTATCTCTTCAAAGAACTTTTTACCTTCGCTTGTCCAATGGAAGATTGCATTCTTTCTTAGCATTTGTGTCATAGGCTTCAACAATGTTGCAACATTTGGGATGAATCTCCTCAAGAAATTGATTCTCCCCAGGAAGCTTTGTAGCCCCTTCTTGTGTGTTGGTAATAGCAGTGCCAAGATTGCACTTATCCTTTTAGGGTCAATAGTTGTACCCTCTTTGGAAAAAATATGTCCTAGTCTACCTTCATGGATAGAAAAGATGCACTTCTTTAGGTTCAATGAGACTCCAAATTCCCTGCATCTCTCAAAGATCTGTCTCAAATGAACCAAGTTTTCATTAGTATTCTTTGAAAAAATAGTTATGTCATCTAGATAAGCTAGGAAAAAATTATACATTAGGCCAGAAAATGCTATCTCCATGGCTTTCTGGAAGGTCACACCAGCATTAGACAACACAAAATGCATCTTTCCGTATGCCATGGTGCCCCACTTGGTTGTTAAGGTTGTCTTATATTGGTCCTCCTCTCTTACCAGGATTTGATTATATCCAGAAAAGCCATCTAGTAATGAAAATCTATTAGATGATGATACCAACTAAAGTATTTGTTCCATGGAGGGTAGTGGATGGTGATCTTTAAGTGAGGCACGGTTTAGATCCCTTAAATCTACACATAGCCAAATCTCACCATTATTAATCATGACAAGCACCAAGTTAGAAACCTAGGAAGTATGATTAATAGGGAATATAATGTTAGCCTCAATCATCTTCCTTATTTATGCTTTCATTTGTACGTCTAACTTGGGGTTAATGGGTCTCTACTTTTGTCTCACAGGCTTAGCATTGAGTTCAAGCTCAATAGTGTGTTGAGCTAAATGAGGGTCAAACCCTTTCAAGTCATAGTACTCCCATGCAAAGACATCACTAAATTCTTGGCATAATGAGACAAAATCTTGTTGTTCAGGTTGAATACATACCTTTCCAAGTTTTAGGAACTTATCCTGGAGTATCTCAATGGGCTGATAGTGCTCCTCCTTCACGGTAAATCTTGCCTTATCTCCT
Source organism: Thuja plicata (assembly GCA_018584345.1). Lineage (NCBI taxonomy): Eukaryota > Viridiplantae > Streptophyta > Pinopsida > Cupressales > Cupressaceae > Thuja > Thuja plicata. The sequence continues at coordinate 763,643 of MU227351.1, forward strand.
CTAAGCTGGTAATCAGAGTTAAAGATATACTCAAGGGTGAATAATCCCTTGAGTAACTTGTTATTTTTCAATTACAACATCTGATCATTGTATTAATGGGCATACTTACTCTAATTAACATTAGAAAATTCAGCTTCTTCCATCAAAAATTTTAGGATTTGTTCATCACTCTCAAAAATATTCCAACTTACTTGATTATCTGGGACTGAAGGCCTCACAAGGATCTTTACATACTGTTGCATTCCAGTGTTCTTAACATCCTTAGGAATGTCATATTCAGCTCCCATAGAAGCCAACTTGTTTGCTTTCTTGTTCTAGTTCCTTGGAACAAAGGCTAAGTTAGAGGCATCAAAGCCTTCAATTAGATCCCAGACCCTCTACTTGTACATTTTGAGCACATCATTCTTGGTGAGGTTGATGTTATGAATTTGATTAACTATCATCTCACTGTCACCAAAGACTTGTAAACATTTGATGCCCTTCTTTCTAGCCCACTCTAAGCCATGAATCATAGCTTCATACTCTATTGTGTTATTACTGTAACTAAAATAAAAATGTAAAACAAAATAATACCTTTTCCTTTCTGGTGAAATAAGTACAACCCTTCCTCTGGCATCGATCTTGCTACTGGCACCATCAAAGAACAACTACCATAGATCATTATGTTGTTGTTCTGGATCCTTATCCTCCTTCATCAAGTTTGGGATAACAACATTCTTCTCATGGATGATATACATCCCCATGCCAAACACCTCCATGTTCCTAAAGGTGTCATCCTCTGGATTATCCTCTTCCCACTCATCCAAGGAAATGTCTGGGATATTCTCAGTAGTGGTCTATGGTTCTGAGACAAAAAGCTCATGTTCATGGAATGTTAGGTTGGCATTGATGGGGTTAGGTGTATAGGGCTCCACATGATCTTTTGATAAGGTTTCTAACTTGATTCTAACCTTTGTACCATACCTAGTTCCGAAATACATGTGAGACCAATATGAAGAAAGATATATCCACCCAACTTGGAAGTAAAGTCTCTACTAAGGCAAATGATGAAGTAGGGTGGTAGGTCAATAACATAGAATTATTGAGGGATTGAGAAGTTAGGACACTCATGCAATGTGAGACTTAGGTTCTTGATGACTCCAACTATATTGATTGATGATCCATCTAATTGGACAACATGCCTATCTAGAGGCTCATAGGATAACCCTAAGGTGTCAGCTAACTGCTTAGGTATAACTAAGCTTCTTTCTCCTAATTCAATCATACAATTATGCATTAGAAATTTTCCAATAACAAGAGTGACATAAAAAGGAGGAGGCTTAACCAGTGGATTCTATTGATTATTTGTGCGTAGCAAGCTAGCTTTTACACTTTAATGGTCTTTTTGAGGCACATCAGCATTCAGAACCCTAGGTTTCTCTGAAACAACCTTTTTAGTCAATGAAATATTAGACAAAGCATCAAGCATTAATTCCTTTTTCCTAGGAATGACTAAAGAATCTAGCATGGATTCACTTATAGAATTTTTCTTCATCTGTTCTACAATATTGAAGGAACCCAAGCTTACCTTTGGATGTACTTTTCCTATAGAAACCTCTAGTTGTGTTGGTGCAGGTTGTGCCACTATCTTCACAATATCCTTAACTGGTACAGGTTGTCCCTGAGGTAAAAATTGAACAACCTCATGTTGTGAAACCACAACCGGGGCCTGATGATATGTAGAAACTGGTTGCTCTACATCCATGGCCTTCTTCTTAGACCTTTTGTTAGCTGAAACTGAGACATAGTTCTGATTGTCATTGTGGGGAAAGTTAACCCCACAGAACTTGTCGCTTTGCCAATTCATGAGAGCCACATCAGGTGCACTGTGTTCACTTGGGCCTGCTGGTAGATTTTTTTGAATTTGAGGCTCTTGTGGCCCTTCCTGTGGAATCGTAACATTATTCTATACAATAAAGGTTTGGCCAAATCCATTGGGACAAACTCCTTGATTGTGTTTCTAGTTTCATGGACAACCCCTTTCATAATCTTGTGCCATATTGTTTTGTGGTAATAGAACAAGCTCCCTAGAGGTACTAGGAATGCTAGGGTTGTAGGGTTGGCTAGCTCTTTGATTATAGTTCCTTTCTTGGCCTTGCTGAGATGACTGATAAGGAGGTCTATTTTGCTGGTATTAAGCCTAATAAGGGGCTTGGTAAGGTTGTTGGTAAGTTTGTTGATAAGGTTGAAACTGCTACATCTTGAGACTAACAAGATCATTGGTAAAGTTTCACAAGGTATTTTTAATTTCCTTCAGCTCTTGGGACTGGTCTATAGCTAGACTAGTAGCTTGTTAGGAAAGAGTTGGGATAGGTGGAATAGATGCCAAGACTGGAATAGCCTCAAGAATAGGCTATAATTCTAGGAATATGGGCATTGGAGGCCTTGGGGCTATTTTTCTAGCTTGGATGAGACTATTCTCAGCTTTTATGGCTATATCAAAGGTTGCCAACAAGTTGTTTCCTCCCATTGTCTGGATTGTCACAAAAATGTCACTATTAAGTGCCCTCAAGTAATATAGAAAAGCATGTGTGTTTGAAGGCCTAACTACTTTTGGGATTCTATTCCATGTCCTTTGGAACCTGAAATTGAAGTCCATCATATTTTCATGGGGTGCCCTCTTTATGGTAGTCAAATGTTCTACCAAAGAAAGATGATCATATTTATCCTCAAACTAGGCAGTCAAGGCAACACCTAGATCATCCCAGGTTGCTATAGATTTAACTACTAAACCCCTGAACCATTGCAATTTTTTTCCCTAAGTGATGCTTCTAACAACCTAACAACCACATCATCATGGGTTATGTGATAAAGATGACAAAGGGATGCAACATCTCTTATGTGTTCAATGGTCAAGGTTTGATCTTCTCCAGTAAAAATGGGAAAGATTTCAAGAGCTCCCATGGGTATGTCATTATGTTTCTTTAAATTCATAGGACTACTCTGGTTAAAAGACACAAAAGGTTGGTTTTTGTCCATAGGTGGATTTGGGAGAACTTGAACTATTGGGGGCACTTGAGATAAGAGAGGTAGTAGTGGGATAACAGGACCACCTATAGGGATATGAATGGAAATAGTAGGTTGAGATGCACTAGACTGGGACTGAGTATGCTTGGCTGCCCTATCCCTCTTCAAAGATGGAGGTAGCTCTATATATTCAAAAGGATCCCTACTTTTCCTAGTTGATATCTCATTCATGTGCTAGAAAGACTGGTCTGCATAAAACAAGATTAGAGCCACCACATATGATATCTCACAATTCATAACAAATACATAGCTATTTCTCATACCAAACAACAACTCATATGCAACTTTCTCAGAATACTGGCTCAAAAGAGTGTCCCACCGGGCGTGCCAAAATTGTTGTCACTAAGGATAGCACCCAAAGGCTAAGTATGAAACCTAGATATCTTGTGAAACATGGGACTACTTTCAGGTCGTGTGCAACCTATGGTAAAATTAGACCTTAGGGTTAAGGGTTGACTTCCCTTGAATCACCTTAAAACTAAACTAAACTTTTTGGAGGAAAAGGGAAGAGAATGCATTGACTTGAAATAACTGGAAATGAAACTGAGCTGATTCACCAAACTTAAAAGATCCACAAATTGAAAATACACTCACAATGTGACTAAAGCATCACTCATGACTTCACAACTTTACCCTACTTATAGTATTGCTTTTAAGAATAACAAGGTGCAGATTGTAAATGAGAAGGGAAAATGAGTTCCATGACACAAAATAATTATAAGTGCACACAAATTAAGACTTTAGACAATAATATGTGTTTCATGAACCTATAGATAAGCAAAAATATCAAGTAAAGGATTAAACTAATCACAATAACTTTGCCACAATACTCACTAAACAACTCAGAAATTGATAGGAAAAGAAGAACTAATCTTCTGCATTTAGACAAAAAGGAGCCAAAGGACAATCTTCTTCTCAAAGAGCTACAAACAAATGTATCTTAGAATGAGATAGGATGCAAGAACTGCCTCAATCACAAAATGTGAGAGATATAAATAGGTGAGAACCACAAAATATGCATTTCCAAGGAATCTATAATTCCATGACTGCCTCCACAAAATACGAAACAAAGGAAGGTAAGAATCTCTGAAAATATGCATTTAGGTCCATAGGATATGTTGTCCAGAATTAGGTGGCCTAACCTCCCCTAAAAGGTGGTGACAATGGATATTTTAAGAATCTATGATTTACAAGCCCTTCTCTTTCCCAATCACACCAAATATCCCTCTAATCATACTTGGTGTTAGGACTCAAAGTTGTGGATCTCTTTGGTCCTATTTTTGCTAGTTTCTGCAAGGTTTTTAGCCTAGTCCTCAAGCCCTATTTTTAAGTTTTCTATCCCTTGGTGCAATTTTTGGTGAAAGCTCTAGGTCTTTGACACGTTATATTTTCAAGTTACCTTTTTCAAGTCACTTAATTCTTATATGACCATGTGCCTTTTTGTCTTGTCTCCTAATCTCACAATCAAGATCAAATATTCTTTATGATATGGAGATATGGTGTGACACGATTATCTCTTAATCTTGAAAAGGAAGGGAATATGCTTTATTTATTACGAGATTTGACAAAGGCATGTTATATTTCTAGGTAGGCCTAGTACTTGGTCTTTTATCTCCTAATATTGTAAAGCATGGTGGTTAGTTCTTAACATTCAGTGGTCTGGCGAGAGAGGTAAAGAATTGAATTTTTATGTTTATCTCTTGATCTCATAGTGTTACTATTAAGTCTCAAAAGACCTAGAGATTCAATGAGGACCATCAATGCAGATTAGATTGGGAGGCTATTGCTGGATCTTGTGAGTTAAGTCTGGTCAAGTTAATTATTTGGAGATTCAAAGATGTTCCTTTTCGCTGAATCTTAGGATAGAACCAGAGTTAAGGAAATCATTCAGTGATCATGAGATTTTCTTTATCTCTGAATCTCAGAATAGACCTAAGTTAGGAGAAAGTGTAATCAGATCACACGCTTGTCATTGTTCAAGACTAAGATCTAGGGTTATCATTGAATCTCTAGATAAGTCAAAGTCAAGCAAAGGATTCAGAGATATAAGGCTGAGATGGTGACACATGTGTTCTTTATAGGAAAGATCAAGGGGGTATCACTGAATCTCAAAATGGAACTAGAGTTAATAATTTTATTTAATGACTTAGAGATATGATTTAAGGAGAGTTCTGACAAATCAGAGGAAGATATATGATGAGCACTTTCCCTTCATTATAAAGATGATTTTTTTACCCATCAAGGCATTGCACCTTTGACAAGTGGTGGCTTGTGGGACCTGGGCGGAGATAAGGTGAGTTTAAGGTAGATCAACTTGTTTTTCATTGTGTCATCAGTACATTTCCTAGATTTGAAAGCTATAGGTTTGTTATCTTCAAGGAATTATGACCATCTGTCATGTGTCATGTCAAGATCTAAGATAAAGGAAGGTTGGTGGACCGTCAGATCAGAAAGGATTGAATGGTGGCCACTAGCTCACAAAGGATAAAAGAATATTCGACCAAGTGTGGAGAGTGCGTGACTGGCTGAAACATGTCCAACCTGGGTTGTGGGCCCTATGGTTTTGTTAACAAGGGTAAGGTTAATTTTCAGTCAAGTATAGTTTGATCGGATGGACGATGTTATGCCTTAAATGTAAAGGTGATCAAATATTAATGTATGAGGCATTGCGACAGGGTGCTACCTATCCAATGAGATTGTTGGAGATTGGGTACTTAAAAAAGAAGATCTATGATAGTGATTTAAAGTAGATTAAAGTCTTGATCTGGGCCATCGACTGGGAATTTTGTGCCACCTATGACCGTTGAGTTAAATTTTCAAATATTTAAAATGGTTTTCTCAAGGTTTTGGCCATGGCGGTGCTCTTCCAGGTTGCAAAAGGATAACATGGGAAAATCTGATTATTTGAATTGCATTTATGAGGTTGTAGGGTGTGTAAGTGACATATTTGCTGATATTTTGGGCTTCATAAATGTTTGTTGGTGGCGAATTAGGGTCATGATCTGATTCTAAAATTTTCTTACCTTTGTTGCTTCCATGACTACTTCTGCATTGATGTTAGTTTGGATCTCGAGTTGTGGTGGTTGTGTTTTAGGGTTGCATTTTTCCCTAAGGCAATCCAAACTCATAGGATCATTTTGGTATATCTAGGGTTTTTGAGTTCATTTGTAAGGATGGGAATTTTATGCCACAAGAAGGCTTGTAAGCTCTGCATGTTGAATTAAGACTATCAGTCATCCTTTTGGCTCTAATTATTTATGAATTAGATGTTTTAGTAATAAGATATGTCTATGACCTCCTGTAATTTGTGAATTCTGATTGAATTGTAATGTCTTTGTTTTGGTTTCTTGTATTCATTTGAGTTAGGTGTTAAGGAAATTTTAATCCATCACTCTATAAGGCAAATGGTCTAATTGGTTTAGGGATTCTTTTAGAGAGAATTAAACATCCTTAAAGAAATTTCAGTGAGTAAAGAACTAAAGTGAATTGGAAAATTACATCTGCTTCCATAAAGTGTGAATTGAGTATGTAAGGAATAGTCAAGTTCAGTGATCAATTACAGGTTTTACATTGATGTATGTTTTTGTTAGGAGTCTTCATTTAGAGTGACTCCATATCCACTGGATAGGGCACTAGTATGATATGTTAGATTTTTGGTTCTTGTCCAATTTTATAAAATCTAATACCATTTACATGTTTTATACTACATCCACCATTCCTGCATGCTTGTGAAGTTATTGAATATTGAAGGCAGAAGATAGGTAGTTCCCACCTGAGTTTGTGGAGCTCAAAGTGCAGAAGGTTTAGGACCTTGTTGAATTTTACTTATTCTTCTTGTTGAATCAGTGCATGGGTCTATAGAGGAATATTCCTGAGCTACAGGTATACAAGGATCAACAAGAAAAAGAACTAACATAAATGGTGAATCTACTGGGGAAAGAGAAGTAAAATTTTGTTAAAACTCTTCAAACAATCTCTGAATATCTACTACTCCTATCATTGACCCATCCAAGTCACCAAAAAAAATGGAAACTCTACTGGGGAAAGAGATATAAAACCTGATTTGAGTAAACATATAAACTCATTTGGGGATAAGAGAGCTTTGTTCTCTTTTTAGTCAAAATCTATCTCGGAGTGATATGATTGTTATAGAGTCATAGGCTAACAAATAAGTATTCCTCTTACTCAAAGTGAGCAAAGGTTTGTTTGGTTTTTCATTGCAACAGTTTCTAAAAGTCCAAATTTCTTCAAGGATATACATATACTATCTCACAAGTGGTGAGTGGTGACTCTGAGTTCTCTGATTTGCACCAGTGTGCATGATTGAAGAAAAGATACAAAGAAAGGAGGTGGACTTGCAGAGATAATCAAGAAGATGTTTGGGGTCTTATGACTAAAGAATAGTCAAGGGAGGAATCTATATGAGACCCTATTAGTGGGGTGTGTTGATATTTTTTTGGTTTTAAAGAAGGTCAGAGTGGGGTGAAGAGATCTCAGCTGATTCAAATTTGTCCGCTGCAAAGAGGTGGTGACTCTACCGGATTTTTGAAAGGTGATTTGAAGGTGACTTTAGATCAAGTATTTTTTGCAGTTACTCCAATACATCCAGGTATTTTTTGTTTCAAATTAATAAAATTTATTCCTTATTGAGTGAGTTAAGCATTAAGAAAACAAACAAGGTGTGGTAAGAGGTTTGCATGCTTCAAGTTTAAAGTTGCATTTTGCAAGATCAAGTGGGAGAATGTATTAGTTGAAAAATGGAGGACATAGAGGTTAGAGATTTTTCTATGTCCAATTGTGGAGGATCTATGCCAGATCTTGAAGAGGTTCTTGCAGATAACAAAATTCTAGCATAAGAGCTGCAAGAATAACTCATTTTTTCTCTAAAATAAAGGATCAAAAGATTGGTGGGAGAATCTGCACTTATTTTTTATATGAGGTTTTCTGCTACAGTAGAGGAGTATATTATTCCTTTCTATCCTAAGGAGTTTGTTTGGGCTAGTTTATTTGTGGAAATTTGTTTTCCTGATTCAATCTATTGGCCAATCTCCTTGAGGGTAGAATATGTTGTTTCTGGTAGGAAATGGATAGAAAATGTTGAAAATCTTAAGTCTGAGATTGTACATGAGGTTATGCTTAGTGATATTGTTTCTGAGAATGATGGAAACAAAAATAATAGAGATTAGTCCAGTGGGGATGATGTCTCTTGCAATCATAATAGTGATACTTTTTCTCAGAATGGAGTAAAGGATACAGATGGTGAGAGTGATGAATATAAAAGTGATATTAATGGTTCTATTAGAGATGATCTATCTTATGAAAATAATGGTTATTCTCACCAGTTAACAACAAATACCTATGATAAACAAGAAGATCATATTAATGAAGATGTAGGTTGTTGTTATAATGATTCAAATGAGCTTCAGATTGTTGATGAAGGGATATGCTTTCCTTTATCAGATTATGTATCTGATGATGAATCCAGTGGTTTTTTAGTTTTGAATCACAAAGGTGATCCTTCTCAGTATAAGGAAGAGGATATGTGTAGTCAACAAGAAAATAATGATCGTATAAATGAAAATGTTTCTCATGACTGCATATCAGAAGTGGATGAAAGATGTGACAATGGTTCACTTCATAGTGAACAAATTTATGAGCTCTTGACTTGTGAATATCTTAGATATTCAGGTGGGGATAGCTCAGAGTTCTTATAGCCAACACATATTAATTTTGACAAAGAGTTTATATCAGGTCATCCCAATTTTGACATGTGTGTTTCTGATTCTCCTTGTACTTCTATGCCACTAGGCCACAAAAAAATTGAATATGATAGATCAGATGATGAAAGCATCAGTGTATTTCCAGACATTGATATGGATGAATTGTATATTTTTATTGATGGAAACCATACACTATTATGGAGATGGCTTATTAGACTATGATGATACCAAAGGTCAAAGTGTATATTTGGCTAAGTATGTATTAATTGGTATAGTGTACTAGGTTTGGTATATCGATCGGTATAGGTGTGTATGATTGAGTTTTGAGGTGCGAAACTAGGAGGAGATTTATAGAGTTATTATCTACTTTGGTTTATCTTCATAAAATCTAAGTTTATCATTTGACCAAGTTATATCTTTCTAAGTATTGGGTTTACAAAGTACAGTGAAGAGTAGAGACAGTTGAGTATTGGATTGATAAGAGATCCTATCAGATCGATGATATGATTGGTTTGATAGTTGGAGATGATAGAGATAACATGTATGATGACATATATGCTTGTATTTGAGGTTAGGAATACATTTTGAGGTCATCTTTAGCCGACACTTCACATGCTACTCATTTTATTTTTGAGGTCAACAATTGGAGATATTATCTTTGATGATGGATATATAAGCCTGATTTTTTGAGATGTTTTAGATTATGTGATGGTTGGATATGATTGTGATATGTTGTTTATGAATGATAGATTAGTGATTAGAGGTTAAACTATGAGATAAGCAGATTGTTTGTACTTATAGGGAACTATTTAAGCATTGTTGATGCTATTTCTTAGTTTAATTTTGTAGATGAAATATTTTGTATGGAAGTGAGCCTCATTGTATGTTTTTTATTTGATAAGTGAGCACTAGGATATAATCTTGAACACATGTGCATTCCCCTCATATATGAATACCTCTAACAGGGTAACTTATTTTTACAAAAGTAATTACTTGTGGCTTCCATCCCCACCCTATTTTTTCCCTTAATCGGGTTTCCACGATAAAAATCATGGTGTCATAATGTTGTGGATTCTTTTCTTATGTTTATGTTGTTTGGTTTTAGTTATATTAGGTTTATGGTTATGAAATCAAGTTAATAAGCTTAAAATTTCTACAGCACTAATTCACCCCCCCCTCTCTATTTTTGTCAATCCTAACAATTGGTATTAGAGATTTGGTCCTTGGAAGAAGTCTAACTACTTTAGGAAGGTCTTGATGACAAATTTAACAATTTGTAGCAGTACTCAAAGGCAAATCTTGATTTCACTTGAATATCTTGACAAATCAAATTCTCATAATCTGGAATTGGAAAAGAGACTCAAGGATGTCGAAAGTTTCATTGATAATTTGAAGGAACAATTGAACAAATCTAGGGATAAGAGGAAAGATCTTGTTGAATATTTGAAGCCAAAAGATGATTCAAAATCCATGAAAGAAAAATTAGATGAATGTGAACATATCACAAAAGATAAAGACAATTTGAAGCATAAAATGTAAGCTATGGTAATGAATATGACTAAGTAAATTGAAGCAAATTAAAATCTTTAGCAAACCTTGAAGGAAAAAACTGAGGAATGTCACATATTGAATTGTGAAGTTAGACAATTATAGATCAATCTTGAGGAATCTAGAAATATTGAGTAGGAACTTGAAAGTTTAAATGAAGTTATTAGGAGTGAAATTTCCACAACTAATGAGTTCAAAGAAAAAATTAAATCCTGTATAGCGAAGCTTGATGAACAACTGTGAAGCTTAAGAGAAAAATGAGAGACACAAGGACTTGGATTTTAGAAGGGACAAAGTTGTGGATCTGGTCATAATAGTACCTTATCAGACAAATAGATGAAGGAACCTAAAAGAACACCTATTAGACAACCTAATAGACAAAACTTCAATGGGAGATATTTTTCATGCAACAAATTTAGTCATAGAGAAAATAAATGCAGGAGCAGGTCTAATACCACATCCTTTTATGGCTATTTTTATACTTCATATAACTATGGAAACAAATCAAATGAATGCATATCAAAGGTGAATAGTTATGTGAACCAGAGGAACATAAACTACTACAAATGCAACAATTTTGGACATGTTGCAAAGAAATGCAAATTACTTGGACAAATAAAGAAAACATGAGGTATGAAAATGTGGTATGTTTTAATTATAAAAATTCTATTCATATTGCTAGGAAATGTAGATACAATAATGTAAGAGGTTCGGTAGACAAGAGCAGTGTGAAAAATGATAAATGAAAGGAAAAAATGATGTTGATGAAGTTAAGAAGGAAATGAAAAAAGACATGGGTTAGAAAAGCATAGATTGATGCTACTGGAAAGATCACACCAACATTTGGAGTTGAAATTTCATTAGGAAATTGATTAGGTCATTGACCTAAGGTGGAGTTTTCCATGAAAAATCCTTACCTGACCCCTGAATCAAATAAATAAGTGAGTACAATATGCATATTTAGATGCAAAAATAAATTTATGACTTGTTATTTCATTTGGAAGAATTTTTTTGATGATTTGAAGGTTTGACAATGGATTTTCTACTCTCTATTCTAAGACAATTTGAAGCTAGAGCACAACACATTAACTGTTATCTACTTTTTGGGCAAGAAAAGTAAGAAAAAGGCATTTATTCTATTCATTATACACCTTGTGAGTTGAAGAAGAGTTTGCAGAGAAGCTAAAGGTGATTTCAAAGGAGATTGAAGTGATTTGTAATGATTTCAAGCTTAACCCTAAATTCATTAGAAAGGTATTTTTTATTATGCAGTTTGATTTTTGAAGGTTGAATCATGGAAATGCCACAAGTTATTGATATCACAAAATGTCCTAGACTATTTTTTAAGAAAGACCCATACAAATCAATGGAGGACGAACCTAAAGGTGCATTTTCATATGTTTCCTATGGAGTATTGCATGTTGAAGACATTAGGGCATACACTCATTGCAATATGGAAGAATTGGTAGACAACATGATTGCACAATAATTCAAAGAAGTTTAATTGAATTTGATATTGAAGGATGAATACAAAATATTGACAGAGAAGAAGTTTGCACATTTTATGGAGTTTCCAAATTTCTTTGAAGTAGAATGGGTGTGATACATCTTGAGAAGACTTCATGATCAATTCATTTTTCTTGAAAATCAATACAAGGTTACTAAGGAAGATATGAAGGCAATTACCATACACTATGATAGAGGTGAGGTGCCAACCCTAAAATCAATTTAGAAGGATATAGTCACAAATTTGACTGGTTCTCAATGAGATAAGCGAGAGATGAAAGTCAACAATATTATTCATTATGATGTAAATTTTATATCTATGGTGCTCGGGTATAAGGTATTCCACTCTAGTAGAGAAAACTTCATTTAAAGCAATATTATCTAAGTTTCCTACTACATACTCAAAGAAGATGTTAAATATGATATATGTGAATCAATAAGAGATCAACTTATCAAGAATCTGGTGAAGATAAAGAAGGACAAGAAGTAGACATACAAGTATGGATTCCTATTAGTATGCATATTTTTCTACTTGATAAATATCTTTCTGGGAGTAGGAAATATTGAGTGGACAAAGTATAAACTTGTAGCAATTCAAATTGGAGAGTTTTATGACATGCGTGGTGATCAACAAGCTAAATGTTCTTTATGGAGATATTTTAAGAGTTTTCAAGAATCTATGTAGTTGAGAAATAGGATCCCTCCTGAGATTGTAAGGAAATATGAGGACATTATTTATTTCATGGTTGAAATTGATATATGTTTAATGGAAGAAGTAGATCATATGACATCATGGGTGATGCCTATGGGATATGAGGTGGATGGTCTACTTATCAAGGCATATGTATAAGATATCTTGAAGAAATCTATGGATAAAACTCAACAAAGGTTTGGTACTTATGTTGAGAAGAGACTAAACGTGCATGAAGAGATTATTAGACCTACAAGAGAGAGGAAAATCAGAAAGGAAGTTGAGATGACTGGTGAAAACATGGGTTTCACAAAAGAAAAGATGGCAGAAATAAGTAAGAAATTTGAAGAGAAAGAAAAAGAAAAGGGAAAAGAGAATATTGAAAAAGTTCCTATTAATGTTTATGTTGATACCCCTTGTGTGTACATACCTTTTGCATCATCATCTAGAGGTAGAAAAACAAGGAGTTCAGTAAAATTTTATGTTAGTTAATTGGAGAAGAAGCCTGCAAAGAAATTAGAAACACATAAATCATCTACACTAAAGGCCACACCATCCAAAATTGCTAAACCAGAGAAATAAACTAGCATGAGAGTTAAGACAAAAGGAAAAATGGCATATAAAGGATTCAAGGATGATAACAGAGATAAGGCAAGTGATTCAGATGATGTTGTGAAGAAGTTCAAAACTAAAGGAGAAAATGAAACTAAAGTGGTGAGTGATCTTGCACCTAATAATGATTTTCAAGCTAAGGAGCCTGTGATTTTTACTGGTGTAATCACCTGAAAATGGTCTAATAAACTCAGAAGCCCTAATCTAAAAGCAAGTTCCCCAGGTCCTAATCGAGACTACCAATTTAAAGCTAATCATAATTATATAATTAAACTAGATCGGTTTAAGTATATAATTCATCAAAAATCAATAATCCAAGATCACTCACCAAGAGGCATTCATCAAAATTCATTAATTCTTAAATTAACCTTGAATGAATTAAATCAAATCAAAAATTAAATACATGGCTAAGGAAATTAATTAAAAGGAACTAATTAGTTCAAGATATTAATATTCCTTCAACATGCCTCAAAAGTCAAACCTCTAACCAATGAGAGGTGATCACATGGATCAAGAATAATTGCATCTCAACCATCCCTTATGGATGCATCTCAACCATCGAATTAAAATTTGAATTTGGAGCTTTTTACCTCCAAGAAATCTCTATATAATGAAGCATTTCTAAGATCATTTGATATAGGAGCATAGAGAATTTAAGCATAGAAATAATATCAATTTCATTCTAGCTAATCTAGTTCATCTTTTAGCAAGCTAATCTAGTTCAATTTGTAGAATTTGATTTAAATGATGCATAATTGAACATGTTCTTGAGCATTTTAGGCATTTTATAATGAATCTTCCATTTCATGATTGTCAATTCTATGATCTAATGTGCTTAATCTGAGAGCAATTTTCAAATTAGAGTAGGATCTTCATGTCTAGGAAGCAATAATTTGATTTCATAAGGTTTTTCATTGATTTCATAAGGTTTTTCATTGAATTTACTAACCTTGGATATAATGAGTTATTGAGTGTTTGTGTGCAGTATACTTGTAGGTACAAATTTACACATCACATTTTGGCGCCCACCGTGGGGCAGATTGTTGTTTTGCATGAAATTTTTCTCTTTGTTCTTAACATTTTTCACATTTGTAGGTAGTCTATCATTTCTAGCATTTCTTTTATCATTTCTGGGAGTTCATTATCATCTACGATTATTTTGTTATCATTTCCAGGAGATTTGATATCATCTTTTGTTGCCTTTGTATTGTCTGCGGGAGGTATACTTTTGCCTTTAATGCGTCTTTGGTGAATACTTTATCATTTATTGTGCTCTTTATCGTCTGTGGTAAAATATTTATCATTTCCCATGAAGTTTATCGTCTATGGTAAAATATTTATCATTTTTGGGAATTATCATTTTAGGTCTCTGTTTTATCGTATGAAAACCAGAGAGTAGAAACACAGAGTCTTTTATTTGACGAATTTGATTGCTAATATTCTAACTTGGTTGTGTTTGTGATTTTGATCATGTTTTTATCAGCTTAACATGTTTTGCAGGTCATTTGTCAAAGATTTCCATTGAGAGAAACTACTAATGAATTGTTTGTAGTTTGCCAATCACAAATAATTGAACAAATTGATCTAACACTTAACACAATTTTGTGCATTTTGTAGTTCAGATAGAGGATTATTCTCTTTTCCCTTTGGGAAAATTAGAAACTCAAACCCTGATTTAAGTCTTGTGTCAAAATTGGAAGGAATGAACAATTTCATTTCACATGCAAAGTGTTTTATCAATAATCTTATTAGGCATTTTAATATCAAGTTTTTGAGTTAATTTTTGATTTCATTAGAGGATTATGCTCTTTTCCCTTTGGGAAAAATAGAAACTCAAACATGAAATTGAAGGTTAATTTTGGATTTGAGGGAATGAACATTCTTTGAAGTTCTTGATAGGAGAAAATGTTATTGAGTAGGAGAGTATGCTATTTTCCCTTTGGGAAAATTAGAAATCTAGACCTCTTTTTTACGCCAATCCTCTTTCATTTTTTAATCCTTTAGTTGGGCCTATCAGTGAGGAAAAAATCTCCCAAGATGACCCACATGAGAATGAGGTGTGATCCACATCACTCCAACTCACATTAATCAAATTTACTCTTTTGAGTTAAAGCCTAAGGAGTCAATTGGAATTTGAGCTTATACTTGGCTCACGTCTAACTTAAGTGCAGCCTAATGGTCTCAATCACGTTTACGTGACCACTTTTGTTAAGATGCTCTATGGGGCTATACACCTAAATTTTACTTGTGTGGACGTAGAGGATACAATCAAATAAAGAACCTTACTAGACACTCTAATATTAGAAGCTACCTGGATTACCCCCGAAAGGTGATAATCCTTGTGTAAGGCAAAAATTAATTTCTCCAAGATACTCGTCATATCGTGCCCCCATTTGCATTTGGATTTGAATAATATGGCATCATGACTAGAGCCATTGTGTGTTTGGTGATGGCCATATTTTGATTAGCATTTGGGTGTGTACCTAAGTTTACGAGCAAAGATTTTCATGCTATGCCAATTTTGTAGGGATAGTGCGTGTTTGTACCCTCATAATCAAAAAATTCTAAAAACAAACAATCCTTATCAAAACATGAAAAAACCACTTTTCTTTGAATGTGTGTGTCACTAAATTGCATATTTCAAAAACACCTTGCAAGCATTTAAAAAATGGGTGAGCCTTTATAAACAGTGGTTGAAACCTTGGCACAAAAGTTCTCACAAAATCACTCAAACACTTTGCTCAAAAACATTGGTCCTAAAACATTGTCCTTAGTTCTTTTATTCTTGTTGGTTAAAGAAAAGGTCATTTTTGTTCTATTTACATCAAAATCACTTCAATAGTGAAGGTTCTAAAACATCTATTTCTAGTCCAAACATCACAAGTGCTCAAATCAAACCTTGGTTCCTAGGAGATCAAACTATTTACTCTTGGTTTCAATCAATTAACACTACTTTCAAATTGGTCATATCAATGCTCTTTGTGTTTAGAGATCACTATTGAGGTCAATCTAACCTTCATCAAGATCTCAAACATTATCAAAACTACATCAACAATTTTTCACCAAACTTTGGCCAATTGTGAAGCTAGTATATCAAACATTGAAACTATAGGTGATAGGTTGCTCATCTTTGTGAATAAGTAATTCTCCAATATTACAATGGCTAAAAAAATGAGCTAAATATTATGGTCTTAACAACAAGGAAGAAGAGATTCTCATTAAATATCTATCTAAGAAAATGAAATCTTTGAAATATGAAATTCAAGACTTAAAGGAAGAAAAGCATACATCATCAAATGGTTCTTCACTAAGATCAATGTTTCCTCTTCTCTATGATCATGATTCACACATGTCTTCATATTATTCAAGTAATAAGAGACCTACTTATGGAAATCCTATCTTGGATCAAGAGGCTATTTCATAGCATCATGTCAATCCTATTTTTTATCAACATCCTCATAATCTTGAATCCAACATCTCATTGGAGAGTTCAAGTGAATCTAAATGTCCATGGGATAGAGCATTTACTCCTTTGGGACAATCTTATGAATCAACATTGGAAGAGATTCTTGAAAACAATCTTATCACATTGCCTCATACCACTTCATGTGGAATTTCAGTTGTGAGTACCTATTGTTCCTATCATCAAAATAATGAACATAAGAATTCAAATTTTATGAAGTTAAAACATAAAATCCAAGATCTAATTGATGATGCCATAATCAAAATTGAAGATTCTAATGAATAATCAAATGAAGATAATACTCCCAAGCATGATCAAAATCATGAACCTATGTATAGAAATGATCCACATGAAACCTTTAATTATTCCCCCATTACTCCATCTCACAAAGCTTCAAAGCTATCCACATTCCCTCCATCAAACAAAGTACCTAATTCTTTTCATTCTAACTATGTCTACCCTCAAGGGCTGCCTTTAAAATAAATCCAAGCTAATCTACATCTTTCTACAAGTGTATTCCACACTTCTAAGATCAAAGACCCTAAGCTTCCATGTGCTTCAATGCCTATTTTGAATGATTCTTCAGCAAACCTTCAAGAATCCCTCATGAAGATTAAAACTCCTATCTTTTCCTTTGAAGTGGATCCATGTCAAGAGGATAATACAAATTACAAAGAAACAAGTCTTATTAATGATCAAGATCAAGACATTATCCTATCCCCTCCAACATTTGATGAAGGTCCCATATCCCTACAATTTGAAGATTATCCCCTCATATCTTTTCATTTCTTCCAATAAGATATCCCTCCATCTAGAGAGCTGCATAGCCCTCCATCTCCTAAGAAAGATCCTAATATTCCATATACTTCTAATAATCCTATTGAAAATCAAGAGAAAGGTACTCTTCCTGTATTATACAAAGATCCTTGTCAAGATCAAAATATCCCATCATATTCCTTGCATATTGTTGATGGGACTTTGTGACCGGTCCGCCAACAAAGGTAAGTTGTCACCGGGTACCGAGGTACCCACCAAATTCACCTGTAAAGGTTGTTTGGGGAATAAATTCTCTGGGCCTTAAAGCACCTGAGAATCGGGTCTTGATAGTGCGGGAGCTAAGTTGGGTGTGTGACTATTTTGTACGGGGGGATAGCCAATTTTCTTGGCTCATCTTCTCTGGAGATTTTGTTAGGTTGCGGTTTCCTGTAAGAATTTGGATTATCAAACAAAATTCAAAAGATAGGCTAGGGTTAGAGAGTATCCATTCTACTTATAGTTATGAAAATACATTTAAAACATCAACCATGATCTAACGATCTATACTAAATACTAAACATATACAGAACCAATGATTCATACATGTTCAATAGAAAAGGGAAAGAGGTCGTTAATCTACTTAAACATTAGAGCAAATGACATCATAAACATATAACACAAAAGAGTATTAACTCAGAGATCAAGACACCAACAACATCATTGTGAGAATCCTTCCTTCTTCATTAATAGTTTTCCAGCATCACTGATGTGTACATCAACAGCTCCAAGAGAGCATTTATCTACCAAGAAGTGCTAAGAACTTCTGAGCATTGAGCTCTGCAACTACAAGAAATGAAATGCTGAAATGCTATTACTATGGACTGCAAAATCATCAATTTCAGTGACCCTTGGAATGAGGTCGTACTTCTTATTTATACACATACTTTCCGTAAAGTTAAGTTGATCTAACTTTACACTCAATAATAAAATATAATTGTTGGTGGCCGGTACTATCTGCACCACTTTACAACTACCTCGAGAAGAACAGAGGTCTGTCATGTTAGAAGAATAAGACAAGAAAGTAAGTATGGAAGAATTTGCATCGAGAAGAGTGCTATAGGAAGAAGAGAAGAAATCTTATCTCTCTGGTGTTCGAGGCTGCATGCCTCATCAATGCAAAAGCAGCTCACTGTCTTTAATGCGCTAGGTGTTTAATGCTGGAGCGATGCCTTGGGAAGACCACCTATCAGAGCCATCCCTTGAGCTAACGTGCCTTGCTAGAGTCACCTACTTTCTGAAATCCACTTATTAACTGCTTGATAATGACCGGTCAACTCTGGGGAGCTTGGATGCGGGTCATCAAAAGAATACAAAACTGCTGGATCTGGGAGCTTACGCTCCAAAAATAATGAATATGAAAGAATGCACCCTGCTGGTAAAAATATCCAGGATCCATAGAACCTTATTGCTCCTTGCTACTCTTGAATGTTTCTAGAAACTGGGAAATGCCATCTTCATCGATATCCTTGAGACTAACCTGACGGTACCTGGCCATCTCCACCTATTCGCCCAGATCTGAAATATTTAGTTTGAATTGCGTGGCCATCTTCACAGCATCATGGGCCCAGAGCACCATGCAAGATATATGAAACATCTTTGCTCCATCTATTCCCTTCGGGGATTGATATCGAGCTTCCATCAGCTCGTCAAATTTTCCTATGACGTACTCCTCTAAAGTACATGTTTCAGTACTAAAGGGGTAGACTTTCAAAACCCTTGTAATGAATGTCTTGTACATATTTAAAGAATATTCTACCTTTGGCACTTTATCCCACAGGGCCCCTACCAGCTGCTTTCTTATCTCCAATGTGAGATCAAGTTTGGAGTGCTGGGTCTAGACAAATTTGAAGGACTCCTCTCCCAAAATTCCATCCTCGGTAACAATTTCTTCTCTGAGACTTAGGAGTTCTCCCAACTCATTCATCCAAGCCTTGTACTATTTGGTTTCTCCCTCCCCGATGGTAATGGTATTTTTGGCCTAGTGTAGAATGTTGTTGGCTACATACAGGTTTGGGAGTGTAGCCACTAACAAACGCCGAACATTTCCCTCTTGTTTAGCCACCCAGTCATCAGCTGCCTGCGCTTTCTTTTTCATACTTCTTAGCATGTTTATGTCACCCTGTGGGAGCAGTGCTTTGAATGTGGAGGCTTTTAGAGGAATGACACTGATGGGTTGTGCCAGCTCTATCAAAATCCTGATAAGATTTTGCATTATTTTCCCTTTCTTCCAAGAGCTTCTAGGCTTGCTTGTTATAATGGGCTTCTATCACCCGACTGACTTCTTTTAACAAGTCTAATTCACCCTATTTTTCTCTTTTCCCCAAAGGTACTTCTGTGATTGTGTAGTCCTCAGCTCTGGCTATTACTGCATCTATCTCTGGGGGAGGGGTTGTAATCACCACAACTGTCTCTCTGCCCAGACCGATCTGAGTGGAATGAAGGTTCTGGGCCTTCTTTTGTTTAGGGTCCCCCTATGCCTGCACCATCATCTCAGCTAGGGAGATGGACCTTTATTTATATTGGGGCCTTCCTCTTTTTAGAATCCACCAACCATTGTGGTGGAGGGGGTGGCCTTGTTGCAAAGGTATGATCCTACAAATCCCCTCTGGGGTTCTATTGTGCATCTCCAATGTTCTGAGTCTCTTCAGACTCTTTTCCTGTATCCTCCAGACCACCTAAATCATCCATCTTGGTGGCATTAGTATCTTCTTCCTCAGTTTCCATGTCCTTAGCAGCGTCAGATTCAATATCTATATTTCTGGGATTCTACTCCTCACCTTGTTGTTGTTGTTGTTGTTGTTTTTCTTCTTCAGCTTCTTCCGCTGGAATATTTCCCTCTGTCAAAATATCCTCAGGAGGTGGTGTAGGCATCCGACCAAGGTTTAGCATTAGGGCAAACATGATCACCTCACTGAATGTCACCTTCTTTGGGGTAGGAGGTGTCTGGAGCACGGTGGCTGAGGTTATAGTTATTCCCGTAGGTCTGGTTCCCTCAGGAGATGTCAGTTTCTCATTCTGCACTTGCCTCTCCTCCAAGGTGTTGGTCTCTATAACCTATATCTCCTGCTCCTTGGAGATGTTCATTTGTTCTTGTTCCTTTTCCCCTTCTACCCAAACTTCCCACTCTGTGGCAGATTCTTTCTCTGGGATCTCCCCTTCTGTGAGGATGGTCACCTTTTCCTAGGCAGTGTGCTCTTCTACCACCTTCCCGATATCCCCTTATAGGTTCACAAGTTTTTCCATCCCAAATATGTCATCAAAGTCATCATGTGGAGGGGAGGTCTCTGGGGGATCTTCAGGCTGATTGTCTGGCCCCAGAGAGTCTGAGGAGACAATCTGTATTTTGAGGATGTCAGGCATCCCAAGTTCTAGTTCCACCCTTGGCTGAGGATTAGCTATTCTTTTCTTCTTCCTCCTTGTTACCAATGGGGGCCCTGCATCTAACATGGCTGCCTACTCTTCCTCCTCTCCATTCCCTATTACTCAGACCATTAATTCTACAAGTGAGGGAGAACCATAAGGGCGGGTAGGTCTGACCATGATAACTGGGGTGTCCAACCGGGTGATTAACATGTCCTTCATTTGCTAGGATGTCTCTAGGGTTTGTTACATTTTTTCCACTATGGGAGCTATGGATGGGACTTGGGATGGGGTCCCCATTTTTCTCTTTCCCCTATTCTCACCTTGCAAGGAGGTCCCAGCCTGGGAAGTTGATCCCTGTAGAAATGGGCTAACTTTTCATGTGCATTTTGGACACGCCTTCTGAAAATATGCATGGCTACATTCAATTACACTGTTGGTGATGTCCTCTATCCTCAGGCCCTCTTGTACATCCCAGTTCACTGGAGGGAGGGCCATTTTGTCTACCCCCTTCTCTTTGTATTGCAGGTCCTTTGTGGACCCGATGTTTGAAAATTCATTGGGGAAATTTCAAAACTTAAGGCACTTCATCATGCCTTGTGTCATCTAGATGAAATGCCAATTCTAGACCTCAAAGTCATCCTGGAAATCTTCCCAAAAATATTCTAAGAGAAGCTTATGTGGCGGGGCTTCCCAGGGAAGTGTTGTCGCTATCTTTCCCAGCAGATCAAAATTCTTCCGCTCTAAATAAAATTTTTCTAGCCCTAAACTTTTAAGTTCACTGTCAGCCTCCTTCGCCGCAGAAAGGCTACAAGAATAATTCCTACAAGAGATTGGGAATGGGATGTTCATAACCTTCTTCACTATGAAGAGGGCATACAGCTCCAGAATCTCTCTGCAGTATTCCAAAAGAATTATCTTATCCCCACAATGTTTGGGTAATAAGTAAGGTTTCCCAGAGAAGTCAGTCACTTGAATGTAAGTGTGTTTTTGGTATTGAATGTAATAATGGCCATAAGTGCTGACCAAATTCATTGCTTCCTTGGAGAGCTGGTATCCGGCGTCCTGAGTGGGTGTAAGAAGGTTTTAGTAAATGAAGGCATCATTTACTCAGCAGAAGCTGAGGAAACTGGCCTCCCATTGGATCTGTGAAAAATAATCCCATGGAGTATTCTGGCCTCTTCCAGTTCCAAGCTTGCCACTTGTAAGTAATCCCCATGTGATGGGGCATTGTTGTGCCAGTTCCCATAAGACATAAGAAGTTGTGTAAAATTTGGGGGACCGCGTGACCTTAACGAGTTGAGAGTCGACATGATTGGCGATGATGGTAGCCCAATCAAAATTTTGTCTATCGGAGGTGATGCCGAACAAGAAATAGTACTTCCATGCTGAGAATTCTTGGGCATGGGGCTCTCCAAAGACCCTGCATAGAGCGATGATCCCCATTTGTATGCTCTCTTTAAATTCTATCCTGGGGATCTCTAACTTCATCCTTTTGAAATCCCTCATGGGCACCTTAAGCCAGTTGTTATTGAGATATTGTCGAGCCATGAGATCTAACTTCTAAAATTCCTCCAAGGGTAGGGACTTCCCCCTAGGTGTACCAACCCTAGGGTAAATGAAGTCCTTTTCTCTGATACTTTCCTCGAGGTGTACTGACCCCTCGAGATCCTCACATTTGATTTCACCCCCGGGGAGGATCCCATAGTCTCTCAGAGGATTCAGGACCTGGATAGAAAAATGAGGGGTGAGGTTAACTCACAGGGTATCGCAACAATGATCTCTCTGGATCTAGAATGTTATCTCCTATTCAGAAACTTAAAAGTGGATGGAAAGGTGAAAGAAGTACCATTGTTAAAATTAGCTAAGCTTAAGGTTTAAGGTGAAATAAGTACCGCCTTCCCATCAAGAAAAAGAAAGAAAAGAAAAGAACTGAAGAATAGAGAGTTCTAGTATCTGGGGGGAATGTACAAGATATGATGAATTTGGTTTTATATACTCAGTGGCTCCTCTATGCTTCTCCCAAAAGTCATTGGCTTGATTTTCTTTCAAAGCATACACCTCACAGCAGATGAAATACCGAAGGATTGAATCATTGATGAGCCAGATTTTCTCGGACACCTCACACTTTCCAAGCAGAATGCTCCAGGTAAAGATTACTTCCAGTTTTTCTAACCAGAGATTCTAAAGTTCTCAAATGCGCTAAGGCATTCATCCCAGATAGTCGCCATTTGTTATGCCCTGCATACCCATCCCTACATTTTGTAGGCAAAATGTTGGGTCTCTCTTTTTCACTTTTGTTTTTCCCCTTGGTTTCTTTTGTTTCCTTTGTTTCCCTCTGGGCTTTGTTCCCATGAGGGTTGTTTTTCTTTTGCTTCTTGTCTTCTTTTATCTCCAGGACCCAGTCATGGTGTGTCTTTATCTTGAGCCGGTCAGATCCCAGACTCTAGGATTCTCTTCCATCATGTCTTCTTTTGTGAGAAGGTGTGGGTGCATGGAATCCCTGGGCATAGAGTCCAGAGGTTTTCCTATCCCAGAGTTTGTGGAGGGAAGGAAATGTGTTTTTACCCTAAGGGTATAAATATGTTTCAACTGTCACTTTTACATTTACCATGATCAAAACACTCAGAGCAATTACCAGAGCGATTAAGGCAATTCAAAGTGATTAAGTGCAAATTTATTTTGGTGATTAACAATGTTCAAACAACAGTAGACAGTGGTGCTTTCACAGAAAGTTTGAAGATTCGAGATCCGGGATTCAGGACCTGGATGGAAAACTGAGGGGTGATTTCTTTCCTTAGTGCAAATAGGAGTCCAAGGACCAAGGCCTCATACTCTATGACATTTTTTGTGTAGTTAAACTACAACCTGTAAGATGTGAGGAAGGATTTCCCCCGCGGGTTGATCATTTCCACCCCGTCCCCATAGCCTTGTTTACACCGAGACCCGTCAAACTTCAGGGTCCACAAGTCATTGTTCATTTTCTGGGGCTGGGAGGGTAGATTGGCATTTGGATTGATGTTGGGAAGGTTGGGAGGAGCTTCCTCCAGCTCTGATGGTGCGTGGGTGAGGTTTACCTCTGGAGAGGTCTGTGGTTGGGATGCCTGCAAAAGAGGCACTATGGGAGTACTGCCAAAATGACTGCTAGGTCCAGGCAAGTCTTCTTTGTATTCTTTTTCCTGGAGGGCATTGATATGGTGGGTAGCAGTGGTAATACCAAGCTCACACTCTAGTTAAAAATGTTTTTGATAATGCACCCGACACCAAGTGTTGGACAAGAGTGTAATAGGAGTTGCTGCGATACCCTGTGAGTTAACCCCACCCCTTAGTTTTCTATCTAGGTCCTTAATCCTCTGATAGACTATTTGATCCTCCTGAGGGGTGAAATCAAATGTAAGAATCTTGAGGGGTTGGTACACCCCAGGGAAAGTCTTAGAGAAAAGGACTTCATTTACCCCGGGGTCGATACACCCCGAAGGAAGTCCCTACCCTTGGAGGAATTTCAGAAGTTAGATCTCATGGCCTAACAATATTTCAATAACAACTAGCTTAAGGTTCCTGGGAGGGATTTCAAAAGGATGAAGCTAGAGATCCCCCAAATAGAATTTAAAGAGATCATATAGATGGGGATCATCACTCTATGCAGGGTCTTTAGAGAGCCCCATGCCCAGGAATTCTTGGCATGGATGTACAATTTCTTGTTTGGTGTCACCTCTAGTAGGAAGAATTTAGATTGGGCTACCATCATCGCCAATCATGTTGACTCTCAACTCGTCAAGGTCACTCGGTCCCCCAAATTTTACATGACTTCTTACATCTTGTGGGCACTGGCACAACAATGCCCCATCACCCGAGGATTACTTACAAATGGCGAGCTTGAAACTGGCAAAGGCCAGAATGCTCCATGGGATTATTTCTCATAGATCCAATGGGAGGCCAGTTTCCTCACCTTCTACCAAGTAAATGATGCCTTCATTTACTACAACCTTCTTACACCCACTCAGGACGCCGGATACTGGCTCTCCAAGGAAGCAATGAATTTGGTCAACACTTATGGCCATTAATACATTCAATACCAACAACACACTTACATTCAGGTGATCGACTTCTCCGAGAAACCTTACTTATTTCCCAAACATTGTGGGGATAAGATAATTCTTTTGGAATACTGTAGACAGATTCTGCAGCTTCATGCCCTCTTCATAGTGAAGAAGGTTACGGATGCCCCATTCCCAATCTCTTGTGGGAACTATTCTTCCAGCCTTGTCATGATGAAGGAGGCCGATAGTGAACTTAAAAGTTTAGGGCTGGAAGAATTTTATTTGGACCGGAAGAATTTTGATCCACTGGGAAAGATAGCAACGACACTTCCCCGGGTAGCCCTGCCACATGAGCTTTAGTTAGAAGATTTTTGGAAAGATTTATAGGATGAATTTGAGGTCTGGAACCAGCATTTTGTCTGGATGACACAAGGCATGATGAAGCGCCTTAAGTTTTGAAAGTTCCCCAATGAGTTTTCAGACACCGGGTCCACAAAGGACCCGCAATACAAAGAGAAGGGGGTAGACAAAATGGCCCTCCCTCTAGTGAACTAGGATGCATAGGAGGGCCCGAGGATAGAGGACATCACCAATATTGTAATTAAATGCAGACATGCATATTTTCAGAAGGTGTGTCCAAAATGCACACAAAAATTTGGCCCATTTCTACAGGGATCAACTTTCAAGGCTAGGACCTCCTTGCAAGGTGGGAATAGGGGAAAGAGAAAAATGGGGACCCCATCCCAAGTCCCATCTATAAATCCCATAGAAAAACAAATGAATAAAACCCTGGTGGCATCACAACAAATGAAGGAGACGTTATACACCCAATTGGCCACCCTAATTATCATGGTCGGATCTGCCCTCCCTTCCGACTCTCCCTCACTTGCAGAATTAATGGTCCGAGTAACAGGGACCGGAGTGGAGGAAGAGCAGGAAACCATGTTAGATGTAGGTCCCCCATTGGTAACAAGGAGGAAGAAGAAAATAATATTTGATCCTTAGCCAAGGGTGGAACCCAAACTTGGGATGCCTGACATCCTCGAAATACAAATTGTCTCCTCAGACTCTCTGGAGTCGAACAATCAACCTAAAGCTCCCGAGGAGACCTCCCCTCCGCATGATGACTTTGATGAAATATTTAGGAAGGAAAAACTTGTGCACCTACAAGGGGATATAGGGAAGGTGGTAGAAGAGATCGTCGCCCAAGAAAAAGTGACCATCCCCATAGAAGGGGAGATCCTAGAGATAGAAGTCACCACAGAGCAGGAAGTCCTGGTAGAAGGGGAAAAGGAACAATAAAATATGAAAATCTCCAATGAGAAAGAGATACAAGTTATAGATACCAACACCATGGTGGAGAGACAAGTTTAGAATGAGAAACCGACATCTGCTAAGGGAACTGGACCTACGGAAAGAACCGTAACCTTAGCCGCCATGCTCCACATGCCTCCTACCCCAAAGAAGGTGACATTTGGTGAGGTGATCACGGAAGCCAAAAAACTAAACCTTGGTCGAATACCTATGCCACCTCCTAAGGATATTCTGATAGAGGAAAATATTCCAGCAGAAGAAGCCAAAGAAGAAGAAGAAGAACAGCAACAACAACAAGGTGAGGAGCAAAATCCCAAAAATATAGATATTGAATCCGATGCTACTAAGGACGTGGACATCGAGGAAGAAGATATTAATGCCACCAAGGTGGATAATGTAGGTGGTCCGGAGGATAAAGGAAAAGAGTCTTAAGAGACTCAGAATGCTGGGGATGCACAACAGAACCCTGGAGGGGATTCGCAGGATCATACCTTGGTAGAAAGGCCAACCCCACCACCATAATGGTTGGTGGATTCTAAAAAGAGGAAGGCCCCAATATAAAAAAGGTCCATCTCTCCCTGGCTGAGATGATAGTGCAAGTGTAGGGGGACCCTAAATAAAAGAAATCTTGGACCCTTCATTCCACTCAGATTGGTCTGGGTAGAGAGACAGTTGTGGTGATTGCAACCCATCCCCTAGAGATAGATGCGGCAATAGCCAGAGCTGAGGACTACACAATCAAAGAAGTACCTCTAGGGAAAAGAGATAAATAGGGTGAATTGGACCTGTTAAAAGAAGCCAGTCGGGTGATAGAAGCTGATTATAACAAGCAAGCCCTAAAGCTCCAGGAAGAAAGGGAAAAGAACACAAATCTTGTCAGGCTTTTGAAAGAGCTAGTGCAACCCATCACTACCATTCCTCCGAAATCCTCCACATCCGGAGCACTGCTCCCACAAGGTGACATAGATGCACTAAGAAGTATGAAAAATAAAGCATAGGCAACTGATGACTGGGTGGCTGAATAAGTGGGAAACATCTGACGTTTCTTAGTGGCTATACTCCTGGACCTATATTCAACCAACAATGTTCTACACCGGGCCAAAAATACCATTACCATCTGGCAGGGAGAAACCAAATAGTACAAGGCCTGGAAAAATGAGTTGGGAGAAATCCTAAGTCTTGGAGAAGAAATTATTATCGAGGCTGGAATTTTGGGCGAGGAGTCCTTTGACTTTGTCTGGACCTAGCACTCCAGACTTGATCTCACATCGGAGATAAGCAAGAAACTGGTAGGGGCCCTTCAGGATAAAGTTACAGAGGTAGAATATTCTTTAAATATGTACAAGGCATTCATTACAAGGGTTTTGGAAGTCATTCGCTTTAGTATCGAAATAAGTACTCCAAAGGAGTACGTCATAGGAAAATCTGATGAGCTAATGGAAGCTCAATATCAGTCCCCGAAGGGAATAGAAAGAGAAAAGATGTCTCGTACATCTCACATGGTGCTCCATGCCCATGATGTCATGAAGATTCCCGTGGAATTCAAATTGAATACTTCAGATATAGATGAATAGGTGGAGATGGCCAGGTACCGTTGGGCTAGTCTCAAGGATATCGATGAAGATGGCATTGCCAACTTCTAGAAACATTCAAGAGTAGAAAGGAGCAATAAGTTTCTCTGAATCCCAGAGATTTTTACCAATAGGGTGTATTCTTTCATATTCATTATTTTTGGAACGCAAGCTCCCGAATCCCAGAGTCCCAGATCCAGCAGTTTTGTATTCTTTTGATGACTTGCATCCAGGCTCCTCGGAGCCGACCGGTCATTATCAGGCAGTTAATAATTGGATGTCATAAAGTAGGTGACTCTAACAAGGCACGTCAGCTCGAGGGATGGCTTTGACATGTGGTCTTTCCAAGGCACTGCTCCAGCATTAAACACCTAGCACATCGAAGATAGTGAGCCACTTTTGCATTGATGAGGCATGCAGCCTCGAACTCTAGAGAGATCATATTTCTTCTCTTCTTCCTACAACACTCTTCTCGATGCTGATTCTTCCTGTAGACACCCTAAAATGGATAGACTTGCGACTTTACATTAAAAACACTAATTTTCATCTATTGATTAATGGTTTTTTAATCATTAATTAATCATCTATTTTCTTCTATATTCATTCCCCAAATCATCTAATCCAATTCCCAAAATTAATTAAATAATTAATTTTATTTAATTAATTAGCTTTAATTGATTAATTAATTAATTAAACTCAATTTCCTATAGTTTAAATTCAAATATTTAAAATTACTAATTAAATTCTTCCAATTAAATTAATTTCAATTAAGTTAATTTAATTTCATCAAATAAAGCAATTCTT
>MU227351.1:798609-812366 GCA_018584345.1 Thuja plicata
CTCTTCAGTTCAAAAAGGCAACTCATAATTAGCTCTTCAGTTAACCAAACCCTATCTCCTCTTTACCAAATGAAGAGGTGGAGTTTACTGAGGACCTCTTCTGTTCCTTTTGATCTCAACCGTTCATTTCCCCATCTCTAGGATTGATCTCAACCATTCATTTCATCACCAATTCCTATATAATAAACCCTTCACAACCATTTGGAGGATCCAGGATTTCAAGCTCTCATGCGCCATTACTCCGTCAGTTTGGTTCTAGCATTCAAGCCATCTTGCAATCACACACACACACATTTCAATTATCAAATTCTTGACACTTCTCAAGTCATAGACACTGCCCTGCCAATACTGAGCATCAAGAATAGCATTTTGGAAGGAGTAGAGAGAAACAATAGAAGCTTCAAGCATCGTGGGGTTTGTATTTATTTGTGTTCCTTTCTCTTGCTTGTACATTTTATTGCTCATGTTTCTGTTATTCGTTTAGTAGTCATTATATACTTGATTTGCATTCATTTGTGAACCTTTACTACTAACCCTTGCCTTTGGAAAGCTGTGGGAACCAGAAAGAGAGGCGTACACTTCCATACTTCCTTTCTTGTCTTATTCTTCTGACATGACAGACCTCTATTCTTCTCGAGGTAGTTGTAAAGTGGTGCAGGTAGTACTGGCCACCGAAAATTATATTTTATTGTTGAGTGTAAAGTTAGATTAGGTTAACTTTAGGGAAAGTATGTGTATAAATAAGAAGTCCAACCTCATTCCAAGGGTTGGAAAAATTGATGATTTTGCAGTCCATAGTAATAGCATTTCAGCATTTCATTTCTTATAGTTGTAGAGCTCAATGCTCAAAAGTTCTTAGTAGTTCTTGGCAGATAAATGCTCTCTTAGAGATGTTGATGTACACACCAGTGCTGCTGGAAAACTATTAATCAAGAAGGAAGGATTCTCGTAATGATGTTGTTGGTGTCTTGATCTCTGAGTTAATACTCTTCTGTGTTGTATGTTTCTGATGTCCTTTGCTCTAATGTTTAAGTAGATTAACGACCTCTTTCCCTTTGCTATTGAACATGTATGAATCGTTGGTTCTGTATAGTTTAGTGTTTAGTATAGGTCGTTAGAGCATGGTTGATGTTTTAAATGTATTTGCATAATTATAAGTAGAATGGATACTCTCTAACCCTGGCCTATCTTTTGAAGTTTGTTTGATAATCCAAATGCTTGCAGGAAACCTCAACCTAACAAAATCCTCAGAGAAGATGAGCCAAGAAAAATAGCTATCCCCCCAAACAAAATAGTCACACACCCAACTTAGCTCCTGCACTATCAAGACCCAACTCTCAGGTGCTTGAAGGCCCAGAGAATTTATTCCTTGGAAAACCTTTACAGGTGAATTTGGCCGGTACCCTGGTACCCGGTGACAACTTACCTCTGTTGGCGGACCGGTCACAAAGTCCTGTCAACACATACTCTTCCATATCCACCTCAAGAAACCATTATTCCTCCAAAATCCTTACATGACAATAAGTCACCTCAAGCATTAGTGGTTCTTGTCAAAGGTACTCCTATCAAAGTTTCTCATGAGCCGATGGGTATAAAGATTAATTATAAACAAAAGATCCTTGGTCAGGAAGCTTACTCTAAAGATGTTGATACCCATTTCACACCTTATATTCCTCCATTTTCCTGCAAGAATCAACTTTCTCCATCCTCCAAATCTATCCTTGGTACGTATGTCCAAAAGCTGAAATCTTCAAACCTTCCATCTATATTGGGTCCATACATCTCTCCATCCACTATGCTTATCGCTCCTAGCTTGTCATACACTTGCCCTATTTCCTATCAAGATCAACAAAAACATGCATCGTTGAACCCTCCATATCAACCTATCTATATGAACCATCCATATAAGTCTTATTTGTCAACAATTACCAAGTCGTTTGGAAGCAATTTGGATATCAAACAAAGAAATCAGAACTCCAAGAATCCACTTACATATGAGGATCACTATGTCCAATCTAATCAACATGTGAACATAAAGAAAAAGGAAACATTCAAGAGACCACAAAGGTCCACTAAGAAAAGAAGAAAATCAAAGAAAATGTGGGTTCCAAAATCCCTCATTAAAGAAGTGAATGTTAAAGTATCCAAAAACATAGAAAAATCAAAATTTATGTGGATTCCCGAGTCATTCTTAAAATACTTGAATGCAAAATCAGAGTTGACATTCTAGCTTCCAAAGGCTTCCACTCCATATCCTTTCAAATATTTTTCATTTTCTAAACCTATATTGGGTCCTCATGTCCCAAAATCCACTACCATAAATACACCTTCATCCATCTTGGGTCCTTGTGTACCAAGATCCATATCACTTCCCATATCAAAACCTCGATCCATTTCATCCACTTTTCCTCTACCATTCCACCATCCTTCAAGTTGTGTGTCAATGTTGATCTTGCCAATGTTTACATCCATTCTTACACAAAAATTTCAATACCCTACCCAATATCTTACACCTATGTGTGTGAATTAGTGGACCTATTATCTGCAACACGACACTTCAATACATTATTATATTAGTGAAAACTTATAAAAAGCAAGGGTTTGAAGCTAAACACTAAAACCGATCTATTGCTTCCTATCTAGGAGGAGTTTAAGGAATTCCATAGTCATGCCCTCAGATTATGCACAAATTAGTGACATATACAACCTAAGAATGGAAGATTTGAATGAAAAGTAATATAAATGCTCACTAAACATGCATATTAGCTCTAAAAATGAAGATAATAACAATGCATAACATTAAATCTAAGATGCAATATGAATTCACAAATAATCTAAACAATATAACAATGCCTTTTAACTCCAAAGATTAAGGGCCATTTGAGCTCAAAAACTCATTCTATTTATATAAGAAATGAGGAGAAAGAGAGGGGACAAGGGTCATTAATAGAGGTGTTAAAACCATTAATGAGGTGTAAGAGGCATTAATGCCAAAGGTATTGATGAGGCATGGGCTTGAGGAATCTCCATTAATGATGCATTAATGAGAGAAATTAAGAGGCATGGTGAGGGGTGTAAGTCCAAGCTTGAGAAGGTGGACTTAGAGGGAGTCAAGCTTGAGAAAGTTGACTTTCTCAAGTGGGTTGAATTCCTAATCACAAATTTAGGAATGTGACAACATTAGGAAGTGGTTTAGGATAAGATTAAGATTAGGATTAGACTTAGCATGGGGGGAATAGGTTGGGATGGGTTTGAGCCCAGGGTTAAGGTGGTTGAGGTAGGTTAGGTTAGGGGTTAAATGGAATATTAATGAAATGAATTATAATTAATATATTCATTCAAAAATAGGGAAATTAATTATTTAAGATTTTGATTGCTTTTGATAATTAATTAGGACTATAGCAAATTAATTAGATTAATTTAGACTAGAAGATAGGCTTTTGCAAGTGATTAGATATAATTAGGATTTATTTAATTTCTTTTAAATTAATTACCGTATCCATGTTTTGATTTGAATTGATTTGATTGGCTTAGGTGATTAATAAAATTTAGTGATTAAATCACTTAGGAGATTAAATCTGATTTGAATGAATTATGCCAGCCGATTGAAGAGTTGTCTGGACATGATTGGGGGTATGATCACACTTAGGAAAAATAGGGTCTATGGTTAGAGCAGACCAAATTAGGGTGGTTACATTTTCCCCTCTTTGAGTAGATGTGCGAGCATCGCTTTTTATTCAAAGAAAGTTTTTGATGTTTGACTTTAAAAATATTGAGAATTTCACTCATGATCGAACAAAATTTAGTGATCATTAATAGAGGTGTAAAAACAATTAATGAGGTGTAAGAGGCATTAATGCCAAAGGTATTGATGAGGCATGAGCTTGAGAAATCTCCATTAATGAGGCATTAATGAGAGCAATTAAGAGGCATGGTGAGGGGTGTAAGTCCAAGCTTGAGAAGGTGGACTTAGAGGGAGTCAAGCTTGAGAAAGTTGAATTTCTCAAGTGGGTTGAATTCCTAATCACAAATTTAGGAATGTGACAACATTAGGAAGTGGGTTAGGATAGGATTAAGATTAGGATTAGGCTTAGCATGAGGGGAATAGGTTGGGACAGGTTTGAACCTAGGGTTAAGGTGGTTGAGGTAGGTTAGGTTATGGGTTAAAGGGAATATTAAGGAAATGAATTATAAATAATATATTCATTCAAAAATAGAGAAATTAATTATTTAAGATTTTGATAATTAATTAGGACTATAGCCAATTAATTAGATTAATTTAGGCTAGAAGTTGCAAGTGATTAGATATAATTAGGATTTATTTAATTCCTTTTAAATTAATTACCTTAGTCGTGTTTTAATTTGAATTGATTTTATTTGATTTGATTGGCTTAGGTGATTAATAAAATTTAGTGATTAAATCACTGAGGAGATTAAATATGATTTGAATGAATTATGTCAGCCAATTGAAGAGTTGTCTGGACATAATTGGGGGTATGATCACACTTAGGGAAAATAGGGTCTATGGTTAGAGAAAACCAAATTAGGGTGGTTATATTTGCCCCTCTTTGAATAGATGTGTGAGCAGCGCATTTGATTCAAAGAAAGTTTTTGATGTTTGACTTCAGAAAGATTAAGAATTTCGCTCATGATCAAATAAAATATCTAATGAGATCAATCTCGCACTTGATTGAACTAAACTGATAGAATTAACTTTGAACTTTGATCGAACTAAGGTCAATAAGAAAAGATCTTAAAAATACCAATTCTGAACTTGGTTGTTCTCCAAAAGTCAATATAAAGCTTCCACCAGCTTAATAAGAATCTAAGAAAAAGTAGAGATAGGATATCTAACTTGTGAGAACCGAAGCCTTCGATCCAACAATTCTGACTTAGTCAAGGAACTGTTATGCCTTTTTAATTTTTTTGATAACGAAGTCACTTTTAATGTTGTTTTGAGAAATAATTTGATTGATGATAGTGTGATCATGCCCCCTCGGGAATGAAATCGAAGGAAAAATAATAAAATCCCTATATTGAAAGAGTGTATTACTTCCATGGAACGGTTAGGTCAAGAAAGAATGGATTAGAAGAATTGAAGGAAAGAAGGTGTATTAAGAGTAAAAACATGAGAACCAAGTTAATTACATGAAAATGTGAGTGGTGGGACTGATAAAATGATGTCGGACCAAGATTTTGATGATTAATGTGCGAGTTGATGGATTTTCTAAACAGATGGAGAAATTTTGCATTTTCAGGAGTTGTCACAAAATTTTTACTATACTACTTAAATGCCTTAGGTACCTTCGATTTGGTTCCTGATTGATCAAAAATAGAATAGAAATGGATTTTCAGTTGCCTGGGAGGAGTTTTGGAACCCCTAAATAGCTCAAAAGGCCAATATATATCTCAAAAATCACTCTTTTACTATTCATTTTAACTTTTACCCATAGTAAATTCTAGAACTCTACCAAGAAGATGATGGTCCCAATCAAGAAGCATCATTTTGAGCTCAGCCATTGACATCAGCGCCCGTCTGACTACGCACCTCTGGTAAGTACTCGTAAAACTACCTCGTGAATTTAGTAATTTTCATTTTCATGCTTTCTTTTAGTTTTTATAGCCTTTTTAATTTTGGGTTGAATCTAGGATTTTCACAGTTTACAGTCCCTAAGGAGGCCATTCCTCATATTGAGGACCCTATAGATTATGATCCTGATGAACGCCCTGCCAGAGGTAGAGGAGGAGCAGAGAGAGATAGGGGTGCTAGGGGTAGGGATGGAGGACAAGATGGTGGGCAGGATGGTAGATGAGATGGTAGACGTCCTCCTCCAGACGATGGGGATGATGGTGGAGATGATAGGGGTGGTGGAATTGTGGGTGGCATTGGAGAGGTGGCTGGTGGTAGTGGAGTGGGTCGGCACACCCGCTTTAGATTTTTTGCTCCTAGGATGGATCTAGGGCCTTTACTTACAAGGGAGCAATAGAGACAACAAAGACAGCAGCAGTAGCAATAGAGGCCACATGACAAGTCACAGGATAGGCCCTCAGGGTAGGATTCTGGCAGGGGTTCTAGTAGGGACAGAGATCGCTTATCACAGTGTGAGTAGGAGCGAGAGTAGCTTAGGGATAGGATTACTTCATTAGAGGCTAGGCTCACTACAGCAGATGCTAGGATCACGGTAGAAATTTTTTTGCTTGCTGATAGAGATACACAGCTAGAGAGGCTCAGAGCAAAGAGAGATACATAGGTTCAGACTACAGTACACCAGGCACAAAGAGCAACATATTATTATGATTTATATCATGTGGAAGTACCAAAGGGGAAGAGAGCCACATCTTTCTCACAATTGGTACAACAATCAGAGGGGGCCATGCCACCTCTAGCAGCTCCATTTATACCACCTCCTCCTCCAAATCAGGAAGAGGGGGGAGTTAGAGTTGATTTTGTCATATATATTGTTGAGGTTATTTTGTATATCTAGATCCTTCTAAGATCATTCTTTTGTACGATGACACTTTATACATGTATATCTGATTCATCCTGACACTCTGATACTCTTTGTGTAGACTTGTGCCATATTTTTGATCTGTACCATGATTTGATATAGATATCTGATGTAGCTGTTTCTGATTTTGATATGCTTCATGAGTTCCCTATTCTTTGATAGATGTTTGTTGCACATGTGATTAGGTTTATCTTGGTCTCATGATGAGTTAGTTTTTTTTATGATGACATCATTCATGCATTTTGGATTTATCACTGATATAAAAATGTTTTAAATGATACTATGTGAATATACAAATGTATGTTTTTGAGTTTTTCTTATGCAAGTAAAATGTATGGATGCACTTAGGATGTAGAAATAAATGTAATGCATAAATGCTTTGTTTTTTTTTGTATTTTTCTTCTGTCTCATTTTATGAATGCAAAATGTATGCTATGGATGTGCGACGATATAAATATTAGTAATATTGAATTGATGTAATTAACTTGGATTTAGAAGAAAATTGAAATCATTTTGAGCTCAAAATCCTTATGCTTTTATTTATTTCAAAAAATGAATCATGTAATCCCTAAATGCATCTACATGCAGACTCTTAGGACTTGTCACTGATTTGTAGATATTGTAACATTTTTATCATCATTGGGCTCTACTTGGAACAGATACCACCTGATAGTACAACCATCACTAATACCCACTGATATTATGAAAGTATGAATACTATTTTTATTGGATGTAATGTTGGAAATAGACTTTAGGAATCAAGACATAGAAGCCAGGATGACAAGTTAGTCGCCTTCCTTTTACTATATCAGAATCTGTGTAAGGTAAGATATTGGACCCGCAATGACCTTGAAAATTCATATCCTTGGGTACATTATGTTTCATATACCTTATTGAGAATATGAGTGTAGAAAAAAAATAAGGAAATTATTTCAACCTCACCATAGTTTACACATAACCAGAATCTAGATATATACAGCTATCCAGTCATGTTGGTAGCTCTTACCATAAACTTCCAGGTTAGGTGAAATTTGTAGGATCATTTGGAACAATCACCATATGGATAAAACCAAGAAAACATTATGCCCCCTATCCTTGTGACTCTTTTTCTTTGCACAGACGTCATGGAGTAACTCAGAAGACATAACAACCATCAATTGAGAATCAATCAAAGAAAACTCATAACAGCTTATATGCCCCTAGTTAAAGCATCATCAGAACATAAAAGAGTTATAATCAAACCAAGATCAAACTATGTTTAAGTAGTATTGAGAAATACTATTGATTCATTTGTCAAGTGCAGTAGAGATTCACCAATCAAAAATGTAGAATTTAAGAAATATGTATTCCATGTCTGTGTATTTTTCCTGTTTGCAATCCAATGTAGGTCTTAGGAACACTCTTTAGGTTAGTGCAATGTTTGTACCATCCTTGTTTTGTGAAACCGACAGTTTGGTGCAAGCATCAAGAAGAATTTATGTCACAAGAAAAACCATCCTAGGATGACCTAGCAGACACAACCTAACATGCTAGAAAAAGATGCCCCCAGTGCAGAATGATTTGTTCCTAAGATAGAAATGCAGACAAATCCCAAGCAAGGATAAGATATTCATAAGGAAACAAAGTCAAATTTTAGCATAGGTATAATTGTGAAGGCCTAGTATCAGTAATGTATTGATAAATAGAGGGTAGAATACAAGTGATGCTTGATTGCCAGGTTTTCACCACTTGGAAAAACTTTCTCATTCTTTTTGCTACCAAGATGCCCGTTTTACCAGGTTGTCATCAAGACACTTTCTCTTTTTTAATTTTTTTTTCCTATTTTTGCTCTTTTTTTAATTTTTTTGGAGTATACAGGCACCTGTTTGCCAGGTTTTCACCAAGTATGCCTTTCTTCAGAACTTTTTCCACTATTTTTAGATTTCTTCAGGATCAATTTTCTGATTTTTTTAGTATTTTCTAAGATTATTCACTATACAGGCTCTGTTAGCCAAACATCAAGCGTATAACTACTTCAAATGTAGGGTATTGATAGGATTTGGAAGAACATCTCCCTCAGGTGTAGCTAGTTGATAAGCTCCAGTCCCAAAAGTAGCAGTGATAATATAAGGTCCCAACCAATTAGGTTCAAACTTTCCTTTTTATTCTCGGTTAGGCTGGTTTTTAGGATTCTCCTTTAAAACAAGATCCCCTACCTGAAATTGTCATGGTTTGACCTTTTTATTGTACCCCTCGGGCATTCGTGCTTGGTACACCTTCAGATGATTGAATTCATGTTTCCTTCTCATCAAGCAATTCTAGTGCATTCACCCTATCGATGCAGTTTTTCTCATCAGTAATCAGACCTTGTAAAGATATCCACAAAGATGGTATTTCAACCTCAATAGG
Organism: Thuja plicata; assembly: GCA_018584345.1. NCBI lineage: Eukaryota > Viridiplantae > Streptophyta > Pinopsida > Cupressales > Cupressaceae > Thuja > Thuja plicata. Next base: position 807,507 of record MU227351.1, read on the forward strand.
TAGTACTGCTTCAGTGCCATAAACTAGGGAAAATGGCGTGGCTCCATTTGGTGTTCTGATGCTTGTTTTGTAGGACCATAGTGTCAGATTTAGTTGTAAATGCCAGTCTCTGCCAGACTTACTCACAGTTGTGTGTAGGATCTTGAGAATATTCTTGTTAGATGCCTCAGCCTGTCCATTACATTGAGGATAATAGATTGAGGAGCAATGTTGAGTGATGTGGAACTGTGTGCAAAGATCGTCAATGTCTTGGTTTTTAAATTAGCCCCCATTGTTTGTTACAATTGAAGAGGGTATCCCATATTTACAGATAATGTATTTCAAGATGAACATAGCCACATATTTACCAGTGGCTTTGATTGGCGGCATGACTTTGACCCACTTTGTGAAATACTCAATGGTCGTAATGATGAACTTGTTTCCAATTGAAGAATTAGGATATATTTGTCCAACCAAGTCAAAGGCCCATTGTTGAAATGGCCAATGTGTTATGAATGGTATAAGTTCTCTAGTAGGAGCATGGATAAGATTTCTATGTGTTTGGCATTTATGGCATGTCTTTGAAAATTGAATAGCATATTTTTCCATTGTAGGCCAGTAATAGGCTACTCTGAGCAGTTCCTTTGCTAGTGAAAATTCATTTGGGTGTGATCCACATACACCCTCATGGACTTCTTTTAATGCAAGATCTGACTCTTCGTGTTCTAAAAATCTAAGAAGTGTATTGTTGAGACCTCATCTATATAAATTGTTAGTAATGAGGACATAACGTGATGTTTTCCTAATCAAGGCTCATTTCTCATTTCTGGATAGATCATTGAGAATAGTGTGGTCAATTAGGTAAGTAATGATCTTAGCATATCGAGATTGGTATTGGGCGTTCAAAGCACAAATTACTTGGTATTTAGGGGTATCAAAGGCTGGATAGGATAATTATTCCACCAAGAAGTCATAAAGGAATCGATATTCCTCTAGTTGTAACATGGATGCCAGTGTAGCCATAGCATCTGCATCTTTATTCTCTATTCTAGGTATCTGCTAAAATGTGATGAAGACAAAGTACTTCTTTAAGTCATCAACCAGTTGCTTTTAGGGCATCAACTTCTCATCTTTTGTCTGATAATCTCCATTTACTTGATTGATAATGAGTTGGGAGTCACCATACACATGTAACTCTATAATATTCCATTCCATAGCAAGTTTAAGACTGTTTACCAATGCCTCATATTCAGAAATGTTATTTTTGCATGGAAACATCAATTTGTAGGACTTGGGTATCTTGTAGCCTTGAGGAGTTATGAATAGAACCCCTGCTCCAGAGCCTTGTTGCGTGAAAGAACCATCAAAGTACATCTTCCACGGATACTCAGTTAGATGCATAATTATTTCATCAAGGAACTCAATTCTTAAAGGTTCATCATCTTGGAGTGGTGAATCAGCTAATTGATCTGCGAGGACTTGTCCTTTAATAGCCCTCCTATCCACATACTCAATGTCAAATTCCCTCAGAATGAGGACCCACTTTGTCAGCCGTCCTGTTAATGTTGTTTTGTTTAGGAGGTATTTCAAAGGATCTATCTTTGCAATAAGCCTTACTATATGTGATAGCATGTAATGCCTCAATTTTTGTGATGCAAAGACAACTTCTAAGTATGCTTTCTCAATAATGCTATAATTGAGCTCATAAGACACTAGTGTTCTGCTAATGTAGTATATTTCTCTTTCTTTCTTAGTTTCATCCTCTTGTGCTAGAAATACTCCCAGTGATGTGGCTATAGCTGAAATACACAAGAGTAATGGCTTTCCATGAATGGGTTCCATAAGAATAGGAGGAGTATCCAGGTACTCTTTTAATTCTCTGAAGTTGGCTTCACAATGTTCATCCCATTTGAAGGTGACACCTTTGTGTATTAACTTAGTAAAGGGTTTCTCTCTATCTGCAAGTTGTGACATAAACCTCCTAATTGAATGGATTCTCCCTTGTAATGTCCTCATTTGACTAATGTCACATGGAGGAGTCAACTCTAGTATAGCTTTGACTTTCACAGGGTCTACTTCAATTCCTTTTGTTGAGACAATAAATCCGAGGAGATTTCCCGATTGGACCCCAAAGGCACATTTCTTTGGATTGAGCCTAAGTTGAAATTGCTCCATACGATCCAATATTTTCCTTAAGTCAGAAATATGTTACATATTTTGTTCTTTTGATTTAGCTAAGGTGTCATCCATGTAATCCTCCATGTTTTTATGCATCATATCATGGAATATAGTAGTCATTGCTCTTTCATATGTAGAACCTTCATTCTTTAACCCAAATGGCATAACGTTCTAGCAAAAGGTGCCCCATGCACATGTAAATGTGGTCTTCTCTTGATCTTTAGGAGAAATTTTAATCTGATTATAGCTTGAGAAACCATCCATTAGTGAGTACATTTGGTAGCCTGCTGTGAGGTCTATGATCATATCAATATTAGGCAGTGAAAAGTCATCCTTAGGACATGCCTTGTTTAAGTCTCTAAAGTCTGTACAGATCCCAATAGATTTATCTGATTTAGATACTAGGACCACATTAGAGATCCATCCTGTGTAAGCGATGAATCTAATGAATCCATCTTTCAATAATTTCTCTAGCTCTGATTTTACTAGTAATGCAACATGAGGATGCATCTTTCTGAGTTTTTGTTTCACGGGTTTAATCCCAAGAGCTATAGATAAATGGTGCATTATCAATTTAGGATCCAGCCCAGGCATATCTATGTAAGACCATGGAAAGTTGATCTTTTTCTCTTTCAGGAACTTAGTGAATTGTCTCTTCTCTTCTTCTGACAAAGATTGTGCTAGGTGAACAATTTAAGGAATTTCAGTTGTGCCCAAGTTAATTGGTTGTGTTGTTTCTATCAAAACTAAAGATCTTTCTTTAAAGTGCTTGGGAAGGATATCAAGAATCTCATCCTTCAGTGCCTATGAGAGGTTTTCACCATTAGATACATCTTTTGTTTTTACTTTTTTATAATCTGACACTTCCACAATGGGGTTTTCACCGTTAGTTCTCTTTTTCTTTTTCTTTTTGAATTTATGACTTAGAAACTTTATATCCTCCTATGACATTTTCATGCTCCTTGCATTGGTGAAAGAAGGGTAAGGTTCACAAGCATTTAGGTAGCAAGCTAAAGTGTAGTCATTAGGGAAGTTGAGGATAGGAGTAGGATCTGCATTAGTCCAATCAATTAGATCTAGGTTTTCTAAAGACAAGGAGTCAAATTTTGGGAAGGACGACATCACATCAACATCAAGACTATTAACTGACATGACATGTTATGTTAGGTTAATCTCTTCGATGTTTAGATCAATAAGAGCTAGATCATCATTATCAAAGTCATTATTAGTTATATGAGGACCAAACTCTAGTGACTCGTCAGTGGAACTTTCTTCTTCATCTCTCCATAGAAGGAGACTTATTTCTTGTAGCCTCTGAATTTCCTCTAGGTCTAGGGGAATACCAGTTTCTTCATCAATGAGTGGGGGAAGGAATTCCTCCTCTACTTCAGGAATATCAATACTGTTAGGAGTGGTGTTAGAATGCTTTGTGTGTGCTAATGGAGCTGTGAACATGTGAATTACATCTATCTCAATGTCCTCTGTGGCAACAGATATCTTATCCCAAACGTAATCATGTGAGTTGGTTACTTCATCATCAGACATGTTTAAGAATTCAACAATAGTTACCTGATATACTCTATTAGCCACTTGTAGATCAAAGTGTGGTAAATCAAGGACATGTGAAATTGTGACTAACTACCCCCAGTTAGGATGTAAATCCTTTTGTCAAGGTGTGTCTTCAGTATCTGTTGCGAACAATGGTACTACTGGATTGTCTTATGTTGTTTCTTCTACCTCTTGAATAGGAGTTTGTTCTAACAAAGGCACACGAATGTCATGTGGTACTTCAAAGCTTGGTACATACTTTTCTCCTTGATATTTGGGGTTCTTCGTACCAACATGTAATAATCTTTCATAGGACCATTGTTCTAGTTTTTTTTCTTTTGTATCATCACCCCCTTTGTCATAAACTGGACTATCCCTTGAAGAGGGGTCCTCAAACTTATTATTGAAACCTAGTCGGGTGCAAGCACAAAGTTGAGTGCCAATTTTATGGAAGTCTGCGGCCAAAAAAAATTGGCGAACAGAAACGGGCACCCGTTTTTTAAAATATGGGTGCCCATTATGGTTCGGGTGCCCGAGCTGTGAATATAAAATGGGTGCCCGTTTCAAAAATGGGCACCCATTTTGGTCCGGGTGCCCGTAGCAAAATGGGCACCCGTTTTTTAAAAGTATTTAAAATTTGTTTTAAACCGTTTTGCAAATCATTTTCACAATTTGCAAAACGGGATTACGTTTTTATCTGGACGGGTACCCATTTTTGAGAGCTACCACCGACCCCCCTGCTGCCATTTTTCCTACTACAGGTACGTATTATTGTTTTTTATTATTTTTTTTATTAAAAATATTTATTATTATTGTTTTTAATTAGTTTAATATTAAAAATTATATATTGTGTTTAATGTTTACAGTTTTTTTAAATAGAATTAAAATAAATTGTTATATAAAGTTTTAAATTTTAATTTGTAAATTAGTTTAGAAAACTTAATTTTAATCCTAGGTAGAAAACTAAAACCTAAACCAAACGACAACTGAAACAAGAAACCCTAGGTAGAAAACTAAAACCTAAACCAAACGATAACTGAAACAAGAAACCCTAGGTAGAAAAATAAAACCTAAACACAACTGAAACAAGATTGTAAACCCTAGGTTGAAAACAAAAATGTAAAGCTAGACAGAACTTCAAACAAAAAAATTGTA
>MU227351.1:828599-869911 GCA_018584345.1 Thuja plicata
TGTAAGTCCAAGCTTGAGAAGGTGGACTTAGAGGGAGTCAAGCTTGAGAAAGTTGACTTTCTCAAGTGGGTTGAATTCCTAATCACAAATTTAGGAATGTGACAACATTAGGAAGTGGGTTAGGATAGTATTAAGATTAGGATTAGGCTTAGCATGGGGGGAATAGGTTGGAATGGGTTTGAACCTAGGGTTAAGGTGGTTGAGGTAGGTTAGGTTAGGGGTTAAAGAGAATATTAACGAAATGAATTATAATTAGTATATTCATTCAAAAATAGGAAAATTAATTATTTAAGCTTTTGATTGCTTTTGATAATTAATTAGGACTATAGACAATTAATTAGATTAATTTAGGCTAGAAGATAGGCTTTTGCAAGTGATTAGATATAATTAGGATTTATTTAATTCCTTTTAAATTAATTACCTTAGCCATGTTTTGATTTGAATTGATTTGAAATTGATTTGATTTGATTTGATTGGCTTAGGTGATTAATAAAATTTAGTGATTAGATCACTTAGGAGATTAAATCTGATTTGAATGAATTATGCCAGCCGATTGAAGAGTTTTCTGGACATAATTGGGGGTATGATCACACTTAGAGAAAATAGGGTATATGGTAAGAGCAGACCAAATTAGGGTGGTTACAACACCTACCTACTATCCTTCTATATTGGGTCCCTACATCCCATCCATCCCATATCCTTCCATTCCTCTCATCCAATCCATCGCATAAATTCTTAACTACCGTCTCCCTTATCCTCCATTTCATACCCTTATCATCACCCTCTCAGCATTTTTGAGCATACTTTCAGGGTCCCTAGCCTATCATGTTATATCCTTCGAGGGAGCACTATCCAAAGAGCAAGAGGCATAAGTTCCTCCCTAAAATTAAAAAAAAGGAGATTGAAAATAGAAAAGGTGCCTTGGTGACAACCTGGTAAACAGGCACCTTGGTAGCAAAAGTAAAGAGAAGTAAATCCATCCTATAGTGAAAACCACTTCTTGTGGCACCTTGGATAAGCACCGTGATGAAAACCTAGAAAACGTGCGTCATGCGTAATTCCTCCTACTTGCACTCTTCACTTGGGGGAAAGCTCCTTCCATGTCATCTTATCCATCATATTTTCCATCCAGCTAACCCATGTGCATCCATGTTCCATCTGGTGATCTTGACAAGGTTGAGCCTATCAATGAACACTTTGCATATTGGCATCCATTATCCTTACTCACTTGCTCTTATCCATGGCACCCTATCATGATCTTGCTTATCCCAAGCCAATACTCACTATCCTCACACTAATCCTTGAAACATTCACTTATACCCACATCACCCTTTCTCTTGATGGTGTTGTCCTTTCAGTTGAGCCCTTGGTCTTGAACAAAAGGAAGAACAAAGTAAAATGGAAAATAGGTTCTTAGAACTCTTTTGACATGCCCACTCTTTTGGACTATAGGCTATCCTACATGCTTTTCATGACATCAAGTCACTATCCTATATGGTATTAAGCATCGCTTCATGAGCCTACATAAATATATTCTTTTTCCCTAGCTCGGGTAATCTTGAGGAGACTGTCCTTGAAGGTGGCATTCACCCACTTCATCCACCATTGTTGATCCACTTTTGATCTATCAATCCATTCGTAATTCCCTACACTTTTCTAGACATTGGGGGAAAAAAAATGTGATCATGCTTAAGAATTGGTAATCTTTTCAAAATCTTCTAAACCTGGTAAACATGCACCATTTCATTAGCTCACTGCTCTATCTATCAAAACTTGGACAACTCTTCAGCGAGTGCTTCAAGACCTTTGAGCTAATGTAAGCAATAATGCATTCCTAGTTGATTGCTTTATTTGTTTCCTATCACCACCATGGTTTTGAATTCAATCTTATCATTCTTGTGAATAAACATAATCTCAAACTTCTTCAAGAAAATTGATTCACTAACAATATTTCTCAATACTACATTAATCAATCAAAGGTGTTTCTTAACACCACCCCAACTGAACAACCAAACAAAGGTATTTGTCAATACCAATGATCAAATCACATCTCATAGCAACAAACAAAATAATGTTTCTGAAATAGTCATCATGTTATCAACATGATCATATTGAATCTATTAATCGAAAGCATAAGTACATAAATGATCAGTCATGTCCTATGTTTGCATGAATTCTGACTTCTAAGTAAGGATTTGGGATACTTTTCTTTGAATAACTGTTTGTTCTATATCATATTTTTTCTTATCATACTTCTCTCAAATGTTTCAATGATACTCTATTGAGCTAGAAACATGAGGACAAGGGGCATGATATTTTCTTTGACTTATTCTTGTGATTTACATTGGTTTTTGACAAGGTCTATGATGAAAAATCTAAAGCTACATGAAAAGCTCTAATTCTGAGACCAAAGCAAACACCTATGTTAGATTGGGTTGCTATCTTTATCAATTTTTTATTATCATATTTCCAGAAATGTTCCATGAGTCTTTGTTCTAGAACATCGATGAAGGTATATGGTATTTTATTTGTTTGTTGTGTGTTTGTTAAACAAAATTGATACTCAGAACATCATGATCTGTTATATCTTAATGCTTGTGTCAAACTGCAATATCAAAACTAAACTCAATTAGTATTCATATCATCAGAATAAATAAATTATTCATGGTGGTTGTACTAAATCAAACATTTTACACAAGTCACGTTCTTATTATCATAGTCACTTAAGCACTAGTGATGGTTGTATGTACTTGTATATGAGAAAGGTGATATTCATACTAGCATGATTACTTACATATCAGTGTTGGTTGTGTCAAAAATTGGGACCGCAAAAAGCTCAATGATGAACAAAAGCACAAAATCAATGACATGAAAATGGAAGCTGCATTTGTATTTTAGTTGCATTTCATCCTAGGATTTGCATAGATTTTATAAGAAATGATGCTGTGAAAGGCTATCATAACACACATCTAAAAGAGGGAAAAGAAAACTTCAAAACATTCAACAAGATATCATTTCTCTTATGATTGAGTATTTTAAATCACTTAAATAAAAATCATCATTTGCATTTCATTAAATATCAATAAAATCCATACACATGCATCGATAACATTAACATAACATCATATCTATGCATCAAAAACATCAAAAATTAAATGCATCCATACATTTTCATCCATAGCATAATAAAATCAAAGGGCGTGCTCATAGCATAATCATAATCATCTCATAAAGCATATAATATCAGTGACAAAGATACAATGAGATCAAAACATGAGAATGTCATCATATATCGAATAATGTCCATGAGATACATCATCCAAAAAACCGAGAAAAAATGGTGCTAGATCAAAGATATATCAATACATCATCATCAAAAATGCAGACTATTGCACCTTTTTGGCTCTAACTTCATCCTACGAAGTCCGATTTTGATCAAATGAGAAGCAGTTTCTTCATGGTTCTGACTACTATCTTTTCTATTGGAATCAAAATCTTCATTCCAAGCTTATAATTCTCATCTGAATGTTTTTATCTAGAAATAAATCCAATCTCATGTCCATTTTGATTCAAAGGAGGCATTATCAATCACATCTAATCAAGCGATCATACTACTAAATCTTTTCAACAACTGGGGCATTGACAGAAATCTAACTTGACTCTGCAATTGATCAAGCAAATCAAATTTCAAACAGATGGAGGATATTTATCAGGTATCAAATATCAGTATTGTTAGCATACAGATTTATCTTTCTATAAATTATCAATTACTTACTCTAAGCCCATGAAAAGACAACAATCTCAAACTAACAATTGAATTATAATATTCAGATTTATAATTCTCTGAATTAAGGTACAACTCCCTATTTGATTTTCAATGAATTCTGACAGTCACATATTACTTTCGCAAACACACACTTTTAACCAAAAAGCGAATAAGGATTTTTGCAGCATTTCATACATCAACATGTCATGAAAACTAAATGAAAGATAGATATTTTAACACTAAATGAAGCTCACAGACTTCAATTTCAGAACTTACTTACTGAAAATAAAACTATATTAAAGAAAACAACAGAAAAATCCACTTGAAAATAGATCCCTAATATTCAAGAAATATCCCAACAGAGATTAATATGCTAATATAAACCAACGGATTCACACAGCATAAATTTTTGTTCCATTCATATCAAAAAAATACACTTTCAAGTTTCTTTTTTGATTAACAAACTAACTAAAAATCCCAAACTGTAGCCCACAGACTCCAGCAAAAAAGAATAACCCCCATCCTTGTCCCCAGTTTTACAATAAATAACCTTTCTGAATAGTTTTTCGGTTGCTATAACTGATTCTTGAAAGTAACTTCATTTCTTTTCACCTTCTATTCGTGATGATTTTGTCCTTGTGCATTTGATACTTTTATAAAATTTTGAATTAAATGTTTATAATAATATAACTTAACATATTTTAATGATATATGTAGTTATATTTTGGACATGTGAAACTTTGTTGAAGACAACCAAAATAAATAAAAAATCATGACTGTCATTTTAATGACATTTTTACACACCCACGGTCTATAGACAGTAGCTTTTGTTTTAGGCATCATTATGGAAATATCTCTAGTGGAAGCCTGCACAACTGTCCTTTACATAACATATATCCATTAGAGAAAAATCCAACGATTGAGTAAAAACATATGCCCCTCGCACCAAGACCCATTTTTATGCTTTCTAGAAAAAATAAATTTGTCTTTGACCAATCTGTGGTCATAGAAGTCTGAGTCATTGATGTTTCCATAGCTGCTCCTAAATCCTTCTTTACACACAAATTTGATGGATAACATTGAGGATCAACTTCTACTAATTTATTATAAATCTCTACTTTTGTTTGAGGAAAGATATTGTTGAGGCATTTCATCAAGCAATTTACAGTCAGTCCACTCTGCTTCAAACTTGGCATTTTGTGACCATTCTCATCTAATTTGGAAATCAATTTATGCTTTCTCCCTTCAAATTTAACCTCTATAACAATACATATGAGATTGGAAGGTTAAGCCTGAGAAATTTATAAGCTTTTGGAGATGCCTCTAAACTGTAGCAATGGTAACATATTCTCCCATGCTATTAGTTGATAAGGAGGTAATTCAAATCGAATTCAGAATGTGAATGAGCCCTACAGTTTGATAAGCCTGTGCATATATTTCTTCAATAGGATTTATGAATATCTCTTTATCTCCAAGTTATTGCTACAAATTCAGTTCCCTTGAATTTGGCATCTATAAAGTCATTATCTCCTTCTTAGATGAGACCTAGTGATCCCAAAAATGAGGAAAACCTCCACTCTGCAATTTTCCACATTAAAAGGCACCTTTCAACTTGATCATCTCACTATTATGAACTTCTGAATTCATGTTTTGACTTCAAACTCAAACTCAAATCTACACTTTGGCTTTGGATATTTAAACTCTGGAGCTCAAACCTGAAACTACATTTTGCACTATACCGTTGAACCTTGAACTTTGAACCTTGCAAATTGCATTTCAAACTTGAACTTTGATCCTTGCAAAGTGCATTTCAAACTTGAACTTTGAACTTCGAACCTTGCAAACTGCATTTTGAACTTGAACTTTGAACTTTGAGGTTCAAATTCATAGTTCACCCTGAATGCTCCTTTATGAAACATAAGCTTTAAATACAATGTTAACAAAACCAAAACAAGATATCAGGGTAATTTAGGAAATCTTTCTATGAGGACCAGATTTAAAACTTTGGAACTTGGGTGCTGAAAGTGAGCCAACAACTGGCTCTGGCTGGGGATATGGGCTGTGAGGGACATGAATAATCCATAAATCTCTAGTAAAAGACTAGTGCTCACCCATTGGGAAACAGAGTCATAGGGAAAGAAACAAAGAGGAGCTACTTGTAGAGAAAGGAAAAGCAGGGGAAAACCCAAAAACACCTAAACTACCAGCAACTAAAACAAACCAACTACACTAAAAACCACCACCAAAAGCAAACTAAACCTAGGCACAACAAAAAATTATGTACAAAGGATAGGGTGAGCAGCCCATACCTTGAAGAATGTATTTGGCTACTTATGGAAAGCCATTAACCGGTTGAGAGAAGTATGTGCTAGTGTGAAAAAAGTGGTTGGAATATGAGATGCATCACTCCAAGCAACCCTCCAGCAACAGCTATAAGGAAAGGTTTGATCACCATGCATTGGACAAGCCTTTGAAACAACATGTCAGGCCCAAATAACCATTCTGCTCCATATAATTCTGGCAATAACATTTTGACATAATTTTGAATGGGTTGGTCTTTATCCCGCACACCTTTATGACCAGCCTGGTAAAAATCTAACTCAGGCTTCGTGCATGGAATCATCATGGGAGAGAAAAGAGTCCCCATAATTTGCACCTTATTTTTGTCAAGACCCTCTGGTGTTTTAAGTTGTGACAGCTTTTCATTAATTTCCATGTGACCAAACTGAAAATATTCATAATCAGCATGCAAAAAATTTTCTATTTCAGTTTTACCACCCTTAAGCATTTCTTGGTCTTGATGATCCATTACACTTTCTTGATCAAATTCACTGGCTAAATATATATCAGAGGTATCAAATCTAAAAGACTCTAACTCTAAAAAAGAAACATCTAACAACAAGTTCTCAGCTGATTTAGCACCAACAAATCTGCATTGAATAAAAGATGTACCTGAGTAAGTCACTATTGTTTCTAGTTGTGTAGCATGATCAACCATGACTTTAAAAGAGTCTTTGCATTCCTCCAACACTCTAGGCTGCAACCATTTCTCATGAGATGGTGTGTGATCAAATAGAAAGGTTTCATATTCCACCTGCCCATCAAATTGGAGAATACCTTTTGTTTCTTCCCCATGAATCTTTTCTTGGTTGTGCTGATCTTCCATACTTTCCTGATCAACCTTGATGACTGGAACTATATTAGAAATTTCAAAAGAAGAAGATTCAAATTTTGAAAAAGGGGGAGCTATTGCTAAAATTTCATTGGATTTATTTTTATCAAGCTCTTCCCCTACAAGAGGCACACCTAGACAAGCCATTGATTGAGAAATGTGTTCATCATTGTTTTCAATGTGTAAACAATAACTTTCAGTCACATTAAAACAATGGTTCACAGCTAGTGTGGGCTCTTGAAAATCTTCATCATCATACTCAATATGCAAATGATAAGCTCTAGCTGAATTATAGGTACCGCTTTCAATCACAGGAGGCATTATAAAATCTTCACTATTAAAAACTATCAAATTTTGATGAACATAGGTAAGGGGTGCTGGTTTTATCATTTTGAAAACAAGCCTTTATTTTTAGGCTTTACCTTTGGATAGCACTCCTGTTCATAGGGACAATTTTTTTCCTATGAATATTTAGCACATCTTACTCCACTAATGATCATATCATCATCCAAACTAACAACCTCCCTTTGTGCATCTTGCAACCTTTGCACTTTTAGACGATGAAGCAAGAATCTAATTTCCGTTTTCATGGTAGCAATGAAGACACACAACTGGTTATTCTCACTTGATTGACTGGTTAGAGGGATCTTACCGACACTTCTATTGAATCTATCAATGAAATTCCTCAAGGCTTATCCTTTTTCAATCTTGATTTAAAATAATTTTAATAGAAACCTAGCAACATCGACTGCAGGCATAAACCTCTGAAGAAATTTTACCTTAAGATCTCTCCAGCAAGTGATGCAACCATCTGGAAAATTCAAGAACCAATCTGCTGCACTTCCAGTGAGGCTTCCGACAAATAGTCTGACAAAGATGTTCTCTTCCTGCACACCAAGAATCCCACAGGAAATTGTAGCTTCTTTAATATGACCATCTGGGTCTTGATTTGCATTACCAACAAACTTTGGGAGGTATTCACTTGCTCCTTTAGGTAGGGCTGAAAACTGGGGTAAAGAAAATGGTCCAATCTGAACCCCCCATGGCTGTGCAGCAACCAAAGCCATTGAATACTGGACTTCTTCTACCAAAAAGAACCATAGTCGCCAATCTCCATCCTTGGGGAGACACCTTCAAATTTTTGACAAAAGAGAGCATTGGAACTCTTTTACCAAAGATTGAAAGTTTGAACATAGAGTCACCAATCTCTTTTTACAGAGATAATAATTTTACTAACGAAAGAAAGCACTGATCTTTCATTTCTGGATCCCCAGCAGAGTTGCCAAAAATGTGTTAGCATACAGATTTGTCTTTCTATAAATTATCAATTGCTTACTCTAAGCCCATGAAAAGACAACAATCTCAAACTAACAATTGAATTATAATATCCAGATTTATAATTCTCTGAATTAAGGTATAGCTCCCTATTTGATTTTCAATGAATTTTGACAGTCATATATTGCTTTCGCAAACACACGCTTTTAACTAGAAAGTGAATAAGGATTTTGGCAGCATTTCATACATCAACATGTCATGAAAATTGAATGAAAGATAGATATTTTAACACTAAATGAAGCTCACAGACTTCAATTTCAGAACTTACTTACTGAAAATAAAACTATACTAAATAAAACTACAGATAAATCCACTTGAAAATAGATTCCTAATATTCAAGAAATATCCCAACAGAGATCAATATGCTAATATAAACCAACGGATTCACACAACATAAATTTTTGTTCCATTCATATCAAAAAAACACACTTTCAAGTTTCTTTTTCGATTAACAAACTAACTAAAAATCCCCTTCTGTAGCCTTTCCCCCATCCTTGTCCCCGGTTTTACAATAAATAACCTTTCTAAATAGTTTTTTGGTTGCTATAACTGATTCTTGAAAGTAACTTCATTTCTTTTCACCTTCTATTCCCGATGATTTTCTCCTTGTACATTTGATACCTTTATAAAATTTTGACTTAAAAGTTTATAATAATATAAATTAACATATTTTAATGATATATGTAGTTATATTTTGGACACGTGAAACTTTGTTGAAGACAACCAAAATAAATAAAAAACCATGACTGTCATTTTTATGACAGTTTTACACACCTGCGGTCTGTAGACAATAACTTTTGTTTTAGGCATCATTATGGAAATCGCTCTGGTGGAAGCCTGCGCAACTTGTCTTTTCATAACCTATATCAATTTGAGAAAAATCCAACGGTTGAGTAAAAACACATGCCCCTCACATCGAGACCCATTTTTATGCTTTCTGGAAATTTGTTTTTCTGTCTTTGACCAATCTGTGGTCATAGAAGTCTGAGTCATTGATGTTTCCATAGCTGCTCCTAAATCCTTCTTTCCACACAAATTTGATGGATACCATTAAGGATCAACTTCTACTAATTTATCAGAAATCTCTACTTTTGTTTGAGGAAAGATATTGTTGAGGCATTTCGTCAAGCAATTTGCAGTCAGTCCACTCTGCTTCAAACTTGGCATTCTGTGACCATTCTCATCTAATTTGGAAATCAATTTATGCTTTCTCCCTTCAAATTTAACCTCTATAACAATACATATGAGATTGGAAAGTTAAGCCTGAGAGATTTATAAGCTTTTGGAGATGCCTCTGAACTATAGGAATGGTAACATATTCTCCCATGCTATTAGTTGATAAGGAGATAATTCAAATCAGATTCAGAATGTGAATGAACCCTACAGTTTGATAAGACCGTGCATATATTCCTTCAATAGGATTTATGAATATCTTTGTATCTCCAAGTTATTGCTACATATTCAGTTCCCTTGAATTTGGCATCTATAAAGTCATTATCTCCTTCTTAGATGAGACCTAGTGATCCCGAAAAATGAGGAAAACCTCCACTCTACAATTTTCCACATTAAAAGGCACCTTTCAACTTGATCATCTCACTATTTTGAACTTCTAAATTCATGTTTTGACTTCAAACTCAAACTCAAATCTGCGCTTTGGCTTTGGATATTTAAACTCTGGAGCTCAAACCTGAAAGTACATTTTGCACTATACTGTTGAACCTTGAACTTTGAACCTTACAAACTGCATTTCAAACTTGAACTTTGAACCTTGCAAACTGCATTTCGAACTTGAAATTTGAACTTCAAACCTTGGAAACTGCATTTTGAACTTGAACTTTGAACTTCAAGGTTCAAATTCATAGTTCACCCTGAATGCTCCTTTATAAAACATAAGCTTTAAATATAGTGTTAAAAAAACCAAAACAAGATATCAGGGCAATTTAGGAAATCTTTCTATGAGGACTAGATTTAAAACTTTTGAACTTGGGTGCTGAAAGTGAGCCAACAAGTATCAACACTATCAAATTTGGAATGAGTGATTTCATCGCTTCACATCAAATTGCTCGCTCTTATCAAAATTCAAGTTCTAAACATCAGTGGAGATATCAATTTCAATGCATCACATCAAATTGATATTATCTTCATCTAAACCAATTGAAATTTCAAACAGTGATCAGTTTCAATGCTTTACATCAAATTTATCTCCTAGTCGCTAGGCTGATCTTATCAAGTAATCAAGAATCTCTAGAAAATTCAATCGCTTTTCATTCAATCAAGTTCAGAATCGATTTCTAATCAAGAGTAGTTGCATCGCTTCATATCCAACTATTCGATCGCTAGTCAACACTAGATGTTCTTTGAATCAATACACTAATCGCATGTAAATTCAAAGAGGGGAAAATGTAATCACCTGGAAATGGTCTGATAAACTCAGAAGCCCTAATATGAAATCAAGTTCCCCAGGTCCTAATCAAGACTACCAATTTAAAGCTAATCAAAATTATATAATTAAACTAAATTATATAATTAAACTAGATCAGTTTAAGTATATAACTCATCAAAAATCAATAATCCAAGATCACTCACCAAGAGGCATTCATCAAAATTCATTAATTCTTCAATTAACCTTGAATGAATTAAATCAAATCAAAAAATTAAATACATGGCTAAGGAAATTAATTAAAAGGAATTAATTAATTAAATTTATTAATATTCCTTCAACATGCCTCAAAATTCAAACCTCTAACCAATGAGAGGTGATCACATTGATCAAGAAAACTTGCATCTCAACCATCCCTTATGGATGCATCTCAACCTTCGAATTCAAATTTGAATTTGGAGCCTTTTCCCTCCAAGAAATCTCTATATAATGAAGCCTTTCTAAGCTCATTTGATATAGGATCATAGAAAATTTAAGCACAAAAATAATGTCAATTTCATTCTCGCTAATCTAGTTCATCTTTTAGCAAGCTAATACGGTTTAATTTGTAGAATTTGATATAAATGATGCATAATTGAACATGTTCTTGAGCATATTAAGAATTTTATAATGAATTTTCCATTTCATGATTGTCATTTCTATGATCTAATGTGCTTAATCTGAGAGCAATTTTCAAATTAGAGTAGGATCTTCATGTCTAGCAAAAAATAATTTGATTTCATAAGGGTTTTCATTGATTTCATTAATTTGAATTTACTAGCCTTGGATATAATGAGTTATTGAGTATTTGTGTGCAGTATACTTGCAGGTACAATTTTATACATCACAGTTACAAAAGATACAAGGACAAAGGTAAGAAATCTTGTTATATTACAAAATATTCTGATAGTGATGAAGATGAAGATTAAATGGTTTACATTGCTATTAAGGATGAGTCGGACAATGAAGATAATGAAAAGACTACACTTTACTCTCATATTAGCAGGAATGACACTTGGATAATTGATAGTGGTTGTTCTCACCACATGAATAGTGATAAAACCAAATTTGAACATCTTGAGCACTATGATGGTGGGAGTGTCAGTTTTGGGAATGATGAACCTTGCTATGTGAAAGGTAAAGGTTGTATTGCTCTAACAGAAGGAATCAAATGTGATAATACTTATTGGGTTGAAGTACTAAAGTGTAATCTACTAAGTGTGGTGCAGCTAAATAACATTGGTTTCAAGGTAGAATTCATGAATGGTAAGGCCAAGCTCCTGGATGGTAAGGGAAACCTAGTTGGAACTGGCAGGCAAACAAAAGGTAATCTATTCTATCTTGATCTCACTAAAAGTTTCATGTTTTATTTCACAAGTAGAAGAAAGATGGTTATGGCATAAAAGGTTGTGTCATGTGAATTTTGATAACCTAGACAACATAAGAAAGAACAAAAGAGTAAGAGGTATTCCTATTCTGAAGAAACCTGAATCAGCAATATGCAAATAATGTCAAATTGGGAAGATGGGAAAAAGTAGTTTCAAGAGAAAGAATTACAATACTGAAGAAGTCTTGGAGTTAGTGCATACTAATTTGTGTGGACCAATCGAAACAAAAAGTTACACAGGTGATAATTATTTCATTCTATTTGTTGATGACCATTCCAGAATCATGACTATTATGTTTCTCAAACAAAAATTAGAAGCTTTTCAGAAGTTTAAGTGGTACCTTGCCAGAGTTGAGAAGGAAACATGAAAGAAACTTAAATTCTTAAGATCTTGCAAAGGAGGTGAATTCATTTCTAAGGAGTTCAATGAATTCTTCAATGAAAGAGGAATCAAGAGACAAGTATCTGCCCTAGTTACACCACATCAAAATGGGATAGAAGAAAGAAGAAACAAATCTATTATGGATTGTGCAAGAACCTTGATGATTTAAAATAATGTTGCAACCAAATACTAGAAAGAAGCTATCAACACTGCAATTCACACCTTGAATGGAGTTCAATTGAAGAAAGACACTAGGAAGACACCTTTTGAATTATGGTATGGCTATAAACCCAATGTTCGTTACTTCAAAGTATTTGGAAGTAAATGTTACATATTGAAGGAATCAAGAAATGAAAAATTTGATGTAAAAGGTGATGAAGGTATATTCCTAGGTTACTCCTGCAAAAGAAAAGCATATAAATGTTTGAATCTTACTACTCATAAAGTCATAGAAAGTGTACATGTAAATATTGATGAGTTTGTAGAGAGAAGTGAAGAACATAGCAGTAAAGAGCCCGAGGACTACAAAAACTTTGTGTATTATGAACCTGATACTATACCTAAGACACAGGCAATGGTGATTGGACAACAACCATGTTAACCACTGGATTCATCAGAAAAAACCTTGTTGCAACCTGTACAACCTGAGTTGCTAACTAAATAAACTGAGTCTTAGACTAAAGAAACTGAGTCACAAACAAAGGGAACCGAGTCATAGACAGAGGCACCTGAGTCTCAGACAAAGGCGCCCAAGTCTCAGATAGTGGAACCCAAGTATCAGTTGTAAGAGAAGAACATAATGTTTGAACATGGTGAACCAAGTGGAACAAGCCCAGAATCAAAGAGGAAGGAACCTATACTTGAAAAATATCTCAGAAGGCATCATGCACCTAAGCAAATAATTGGAGATCAGACATAAGGTATAATGACAGGGAACAAAATTAAAGGTACATGTTTGCTTAGTGAAATTGAACCTAGAACCATTAAAGATGCATTGAATGATGAAAGTTGGATAGAAGCCATGAATGAAGAGATTTAGAAGATAGAAAAGAACAAAACCTGGACTCTTGTACCTAGACCAAAAGACAAGAATGTGATTGTTACTAAGTCAATTTTCAGAAACAAGATGAATGAAAAAGGTGAAGTTTCCAGAAACAAAGCAAGATTAGTATGTAAAGGATATGCTCAAGAAGAGGGTATTGATTATGGAGAAAAATTTTCTCCTATTGCAAGTTTTAAAGGAGTCGGAACTCTTCTGGCATATGCTACACATGAAGGATTCAAGGTATACCAAATGGATGTAAAATATGTATTCTTGAAGAGGAAATTTATATTGAGAAACCTGAAGGTTTTGTTGATCCTAACAAAAGGAATATGGTTTGCAAATTACATAAAGTCTTGTATGGACTAAAGCAAGCTCCTAGAGCCTGGTATGAAATATTGCATGGTTACTTGATAAGTATTGGATTTCAAGGAACTAATGACAATAGTAGCTTGTACATCAAAGAAGGACCTCAGAAAAAGATACTATTAGAAGAGATATTTGTTGATGATATACTATTTACTAGATATGATGATTTATGCAAAGCATTCTCTGAAGCTATGAGTGAGGAATTTGAGATGTCTATGTTTGGTGAAATCAAATTCTTTGTTGGTTTACAAGTTTATCAGATGAAGGATGGTTTCTACATTACTGTCTAAATACATCAAAGAGATATTGAAGAAATTTGGAATGGAAGATTCCGGACCAGTTGGGACACCTATGTCTACTGGACATAAGTTGTCTAAGGATAATGACTCAAAGGAAGTAAATCAGACTACCTCCAAATCCATGATTGGTATACTTCAATATGTTGTTCACACTAGACCTGATATTTCATTAGCAGTTGGTATTGTTGCAAGGTTTTTAGCTAATCCTAGAGAGAATCATTTGATGGCTATCAAAAGGATTCTAAGTCTTAAGGGTACTGAAGAGTATGGACTATGGTATAAGAAAGGATGAAACTTTGATTTGAATACTTTTATTGATGCGGATTGGGCAGAAAGTGTTGATGGCATAAATAGCACAAGTGGTGGAGCGATATTTCTTGGTAAGAGTTTAGTCTCTTGGACCAGCAAGAAACATAATTACATCTCTCAATCTACAAAAGAGGCAGAGTATGTTGCTGCAATAGTAAATTGTTCAAATATCATATGGTTCAAAAAACTGTTGACAGGTATGAAGGAGGAAATAAAAGAACCAGTTATTATCTATTATGACAACACTAGTGCTATTAAAATTTCAAAGAACCATGTGATGCATACTAAGACTAAGCATATAGAAATAAAGTATCATTTCTTGAGAGAGTTGGTTCAAAAAAAACAAGGTTGGAATATGTGAATACTAAAGAACAAATTGCAAACATATTCACAAAACCATTACCTAAGGATGCATTCTTGTATCTCAAAGGAAAGCTAGGGGTGATTCCCCTAACTGAGGCTCACTAATGGATAGATTAGTGATGCATCAACCAAGCTACATAATAGATTTAACATGTTTATGTAGAATGCCAGAGCTTATTTCATATGAATCAATACATTGGGTACACTACAATTCATTGGATATTGTCTTTGGCATTGGTTGTCAATGAGGGAGAGATTATTGATGTCATGCAAAATAAATTATTAATGGAAAGATTATTGATGATAGAGGGAGAAATTTTATCAGAAAAAAAAGATTGATGTAAGAGGGAGAAATCTATATTTCAATGATTGTGAAGACAGAGGGAGTTTTCTGGATGAGGATCAAAATGAAGCTAAGGAAATTAATAAAATATTATCCTTGTTACTGTTGCTCTATAATTCTTTGTATTATGACATGTTGTGTTTCCATCAATGCCAAAGAGGGATATTGTTGATGAAAATTATTTAATTGTGTATTGTCATTGATGTTTACACAAATATAGTGATGTTACACAAATGTCTATACCTAAATCAAGCATAGTTAGTGTATGCCATGTTCTCTCAGGCATTGAAGAAGACCAAAAGTGATTTTTAGTTCTAACGGAGTTCACTCGGGCGTTACAATATCGATTGGGCATTGAAGGGTTACAGTGTTAACCGAGTTATGCTTTTAGTGTCAGCCGACTAACAACAGTTTACATTTTATGGTTAATTGGTTATATGCATCCGATAGACTTAAGTTTTATTATTTATTTGGAAGGTTATTCAAGCCAACTTGACAAGGATTATCATATATATAAGGTCAAGTGTGGATTGAATGTGTAAGATTTAAGAAGAAGAAAATTTTGTGATATGAAGAGCGAAGGTGAAATCAAATGAGATTCTGATTAAGGATAGAACAAAGAGAGCTACAATAGAATATTTGATCTATAAGGATCCAGTGTAAAACTAGAGTAGAGATCTGAATCAGCAAAGATAGTTTCTTGGGCAAATAGGTCAATCCATTGTTCTTCTCTAACAATTGTAGCAGCGATTAAAATCTCTTTACCGAGTATACTTAACAATCTTTTGTAAATCCTCTCACAAGGTGACATTTCTACAATGAAGTGTTTTAAGACCTCTCACAAGGCCACTCCTTACAAGGTTATTAAATCCTCTAACAGGGTCACACCTAACAGTGTGTATTGTAAGCTTTAACAGGGTTGGCTTCTAACAGGGCTCACTTCAGAAGAGTGAAAAATAGTAACTAGTTGCAATTGGTGGTTTTTCCCAATTTAGGTTTCCACCTTAAATATTGGTGTCATATGTGTACATGTTATTTTCTTTATGATTTATTTTTCTACATTTAATCACTAAAGGATAATAACAGTTAATATCTTAAAGGTTTTCTTTGTTAACCGAGTGACAACATAATATCTATGTTAACTGAGTAATAGTGATAAGTTTGATTAAGACATCTACTGGACTTGGATTTTTTTTGTGGTAAATGATTCACCCCTCCCCTCTTAGTTACTCAACTCATTTCCAAAAGCAGCAATAACCATGGAGCATTCAGGATACAAGAATGCAGAATGGTATGCAAGCTATAATGGTGCATGAAGGAGCCAGGGCCATAAGAGTGCAAAAAAAATGGAGCAGAATATATCCCACAAAAAACAACACATGTACATGATGCAAGATCACAAGGAGCAACAATAGTAAGTTCATTATATGTTTCTAAAATAATGTTTTATAACAAGTTTAGACAACATTCATGCATGATGGATCACAGTACAATGCCACTTTAAGAACAAAACCAAAGAAATATTTATATGGTGTAAACATTGCATGACAGTATGGACACAGGAACATGCCAATGGAGATGTATATACAAATCATGATGCAACGGTGACATCCATTAAAATAGAAGCAAAACAAGATGCAGTGGAGAAGTCACAAAAAGGAGGTCTATTAATCCATTATGTGGGACAAGTCCAAACACATTTTGGATCCACAACAATAATAAGTTTTACTTAAAAGGCATATGTATTAACATATTCTTGCATGCATCAACATGTTGGAAATAATGGGAAGTGTGTACTGAGAGGGGAGGGGTGAATCAATACCTCTAAAACTTTTATCTCTTTTAACCTTTATCCATTGTGTAATCAATTGTGTAACCAACCACCTGTTCTATACTATCTTTGTGTAAGATATATCAATTCTTTAACTTAATCAAACATGTAAACATTCATAGAAACATTTATGAAAGTAATTGAATCATAACACAAGATATGGTAACAAAGAAAACCCCTGTTAGGAGGTAGAAACTAAGGTGGGGATGGCACCCACAAAAACTTCACTATCTGCAGATTGGAAGGGGTCAATTAAGGCTTACAATTTGATCACTTCTGATGATCTACCCTTTTAGGAGTATTATGTGGAGACTGGTTAAGGTATACTCTATTAAGAGCTTTAGTAACATTGTTTAGTGTGCACTCAGTTAAGATATTTACAATAGGATTGTTAAATCCACCTTCCTTGAAAGGATTTCTTCTATTTGCTACACTTGTTAGAATGCAGACAAAAATACTCATTGACCTGAGTGTATGCAATCTAACAATTATTGATTACAGATTTATTAAAATTCACATGTATAAATGTATCACCTAATGTGATTGATTAATACCTCTATTGCTCGGTAGCCTCTGTTCTTGGTTCTTGATAACCAATTTCATCGTTTGTTGTTTTGCTTCTTGAAACTTTCAGTCTAATCCATAGATGTGCTCGTTGGCTAAATTCATCATCTCATCCATGATAATGAATGATTACAACATCTATTTATAAGATAGATTGACCTAATTTAGTTTTACGTATAACAAAACTAACTCTATGATCAAAGGTTTACAACTTGACCTTGATCTCCTAGTCTGCATGTTTTTAATCAATTAGACTGATTAAAATAATTACAATAATGTTTCTTGTCCCTTAAGTAATGGTTTTAAAACAAATCAAGACTCTATAAATAGAATATATCTATTTTATCAGACGTGGAAGTCTGATCCACTTTTTCTGGGATGTAACTGACTTTCGGTGTCTGATGCTCAGTTTGCTCTGAAATCAGTTTGACTGTCTTTCGGTGTTCCTTGGTTGAACTATCTGTTGGGTTGCACTATTTTTGTTCTCTCAATTTGCACTATATCTTCTTTTCGAGTTCCTATGTCGATTTACTCCCGTCAGGTTCCTCTTTATCATCTTTGGTTTGCACTTTTGGTTTACACTGCAAAACTATGTCATCGGTTTTCTCCTTGCTTAGCATTTTCAATTTGAACTGAAAACCTGACTTTTGGTGTAGTGTAACTGATGGTTTAAACAACTTTTTTTTCTCATTGCATACTAATGGAAAAAATTTATGTTTATCAATCTCCCCCTTTGACTTTAGTATCAAAAACTGATATGTGCAGAATACTACCAAAATTTATAGTATGAACACCTTGTATATTACCTTAGTTATTTCATGACTCCCCCTATGCATATGTCGGTATAGTATAGTGTGTATGTACACTTTGTCTTTATAGAATCTCTTCCTTTTCTCCTTCGTGCTATATTTTCCTTTTCCCCTTTTTATTTTCCTTTTCCCCATGTTACTATATGCTCTATACATATTTCCTTTTCCCCCTTTTTTGATAGTAAGGGAAAAGTTGTATACCTATAGCTTATCAAAAATATGAGAGTGTGAGGACTTCATTTCCTCCATCATCTTCTCCCATTTCTCCTTGAGATTTTCAATATCCATATTCTCTAATTTTATCTATGCATGCATGTCCTAGATGTTGTCTTCTATAGACATCTCATGGGTGGCAATAAGTTGCCTAGCTGAACTTAGGTGTGTCTATAGAAGTGTGAGGTTCGGTAACAATATAGACTATATCTTGGCAACCTCCTCTCTAAACTGTGATTCTTCTTCCCAAAGTTCCTGTCTTAACCATTTTATCTCAATGATATTCTCGAAATGCAATTTTTGCATTTCCATCGGTGGTTAGACTTTGTGCACTTGCAGTTAGATCGGATTCAATCTTTTCTATCTTGTCATTGTTATCCTTATTAAATTTCTCTAGAGTGCATAGCTTTTGGATTAAGGAAATAACTTCAATAATGATTGGATATAATTGATCTAATAACTTTGAAAGCTTTACCTTAGTCTCTGCCACTTCTTGGTTGATCTTTTCTATCAGTTTGTATTGAAACTTTTGTTCTGCTCGCTCCTCAATTTCCTTTTCTGCATCAACATTCTATGTTGTGATGGCTTCGGTGAGGATGACAAGTTGATCTAGAATGGGGGCATTGTGATCAACATCTATTTTGGGAACTATCTGGCTCAAGATGTCCCTTGTGTTCTATAGTACCAATGAATCTCAGTGTTGCTTCTTAAGCTTCTATTGCAAAGATTTTATTTGAAAAATTTCTCCATACTCTTGGTGAGATTCAAAGTCTAATGTTGTTGGGTCACATTTTAGTATTTCTATGATTTCATCTAGTGCGAATTCCAACTTGTTCTTCTTTGTTTTCTTCTTCTTCTTCTTCTGTGATCCACCTTTATGCAGAACCATAGCCAGCTTCTCTACATGGCCTGATGTGCTACTTTATGGCTTTTGAGTTGTTGTACCTTTTGTTGTTGCTCAGTGTGTGCCTGTTGCTTGTCTGAGGACATCTCCTTGTCAACCTTTAGTGTTTCTGTAGCTTCACCTTTTTTTTCCTTTGGCATGGTATCAACTGTCTTTTCTTGCTCATCCTTATCTTTTTGCACTTCATCAGCATCTTTCATCTATGCATCTTTCTCGATGGTATCTCCACCTTTATGTTCTCCATTGATGATATTTTGTTCATCGGTTGTGTCCTTCTTTTCTTCAGATGTATCTTTTTTCTCATCATTACCCTTACCTCGGGTATGCTTGCATTGGGCTCGGGGGTCTTTTCCTTTCATGAGATAATATTGATTGCTTGAATCAATAATGGCATTTGGCCCTGTATGTGAACTTGTGCAGCATCAACTATAGTTTCATGTTCGTTGATTTGGTCTTTGACAATAGTGACACCTTCATCTTTTTGAATTTCATCTGCAGGATCATCGGTGATGTCAATAATAGTATTGTCCATAGTAGTGTCTGGCCATGTATCATCTGCAACATCCATATTCTTGTTGCCTGTAGTGTCCACTTCCTCTTTGTCCAATTCTATAGTTTTGACATCTTCATCATTGATAGTGATATGTTTGGTGCTCTGTGTAGCCTGATCATCCTTGGTCTATTGAGTTTTGATAGGATAAATTTAGGGCTCGGGACTTGTATCCTTTTTAGGAATATCAAGTATCTTTCTCCATTTGGCTTCACTCTTTCTGTCCAGGTCCAGTAAATGTCCTTGAAGCACTTGGTAGGATCTCAACTTCGGTGAGAACCATTTGGAATAAATTTTCATCATTTATTTGATCTCCTCCATTTTTTATTTGGGAGGCATGTCAGATACTAGGGCTCTTTCCCTGATTTCTTTCTCAGAGTGTAAGTAAAATGTCCATCTTGCTGATAACCTATCTTGAAGTTCTTTTGGAATTTTATCTACCAATTGTATTGGGAGGTATTTGAATATGCACATCATTTTGATGATTTCTTCCTCAATCTTATTTTGATCCAAGGGATCCAATGTTAGTCATTTCTTGATCTTTCTATCATTGATTGTTCATGATTTAATGATTGAGGTACATACTTGATCAATAGTTTCAGGAATCTTATCCTTTTCCTTTTGAACAACTTCATCTTGTTTGGTGTCCTCTATGTCTTCCTTAGTTCTGATGAAATTTCTTGATTTTGTAGGACCCTTTTTCTGTGTTTTAGGTTTCCTTTTGTATGTCCTCACTTGACCTTTCTTTATAGGTGAAGGACTTGTGTCCTTTGTTGTTTGACTTCTTGTCCTTGTTGCAGTTGTAGTCCTAGGATTCTTAGCTGGTGGAGGTAAGGGTGTATCTAACTCTGTAGACTCTAAGTCACTCTCCTTCTCAGCTTCACTGACGGGTGACTATCCATCAGTTTCTTCTGTCTTTTCAATTTCTTCTTCTGTAACCGACAGTCTCTTCTTCAAGTTATTGACCATCTTGTATTTCTTCCTGTCAATTTTATTCACAACCAAGACAGTTTTGATTCTTTCTTTGGCTTCTTCATAAGTGTCAAAATTGGGTTATGTTTTATCTAGTGGCTCATTTATTAATGCATCAATTTCATTATATGCTTGATCTATGTTTACCTCATAGTCAAGTGGAGATATCCATGCTATTCTCAGTACAACTAGCTTGATGTATGTCAAGTCAATGTCTACCATGAAAAATATATCAGTCCTGAACTTTTCAATTAACTGTTCGGGGAACCTTACTCTCTTTTGCATTCTCTCCTTGAATCCAGCAAAGTATTCATCCATTACTGACTCAAAATTATCTCCTAGTGATTTTATAAACTCGCTAATCTGAATGGTCACTGGTCTTGTAGTGTCCCATTGCACATTTCCTATTGATGGAAAATATTCTTGGAAGTAGAAGAATATGCACATGATAAGTGAACCAAACTTACATGAATTTGATTTTTCATTTCTAATTGTCTTCAAGTTCTCTTCTAACTCCTTGAGTAGAAGTTCTGACAGATCCAACTGAGTTCCCTTCTTGACAACCTTGTAGGTTGTATCCACTTCTCCAAATGCAATTTTGTTCATCCTACTAGCCTGAAAGAACTTGTATCCTAAGACACATGCTCCAAATTTTAGTTCATCATTTGTAATGGTGGATACCTTAAGTACTCTTCCATCACATTATGCTCTTGTGTTTTTGTCAATGTCAGCTTTAGGCGGATGCATCAATGCCTTTACCTTATCATTTATTGGATAACCGGTGACATGTATAACATCTTGTGTTATTAATTTAGGCTCATCCAGCCATAGCTTTCGGTCATGAATCCTGCTTAATACTAACCAAATCCATTCGGTCTTGAATTCCTTTGGGAACCATAGGGAATTTGTGAGCCCTTTTACTTCGATGTGTTTGTGCACTTATTTGATAGTGCCATCATCTTTGCATAGATTCTTGAAAGATTTCTCAACCTCCAGGTCTCCAATCTCAGCTATTTTACATTGTATGTATGCTCGCACGTCTTCGACAAGAAAAAACCTAGCTGGTATTCTTGATAATCCTCCAACATTGTCAGGTTGTGAGGCAACTTTTGATCATATATTATAATGTGGTTCCTCACATGTACTATTCTTGATAAGATTGACCTTGTTCTTCTTAATACTCTTCAGCTTATTGGTTCTTGATGTGGTCGTCATTGATTCTGAAATTAGGGCTTTTCTGTAAATGATAAACAGAGTTCTTAGTTTATGCTTAGTACTTACTTTAACCTCTATAGCTGTAAATAATCTGCTTGGAGTGCTTGTGAATCAAGTTGGATTTGCTCTGCAATGTTGTTGCTTCGTACTTTGGTTTCGCTCTGGTCGCTTCACTCTAATCATTGGTGAAGAATGAAACCCTTCCATCATCTATTTATATAATTTTCCCTAAGTTGAGTCATTAATGCTCAACCACTCCTTGGTGTGTGAAGATAGATTCGTCGAGTGAAACACTAAATTCTCTTTCAATGATAACATGATACTTCAGACAGTTGTTTAACTTGTTTATTTTACCGACAGGTTTCAGTGTTTGGCAAAGACAACTTTGTCAACTCACATGATTACCGACAAATCTTGGTTTACACTAGAAAATTTATCTTTTATATGTTAACCGGTGATTCTCAGTAAGTGTGGGCAATTCAGCTTTGAATGTATACTGATGCATTTTGGTATCTGTTGACTGATGAGATAGTTTTCACAAATTTTAACAAGTAATACCATAGTGCATTTATAATCATGCTAATTTGGAAGTTCTACTATGTATAATGGAACTGATGCAAATTATAGCTTGGTATAATGCAGTTCCATACATACTTGTTCTTCTTAGGTGGGGGTGGTGATGTCACAAGATCCATTGGATAAGGAGTCACCATTTTTATTGCTCGGTCCATCTTCATCATTGTTTGTATCTTTCCTCCACATTTTGTTTCTCATATTCTTGATGTCTTCAATGGTGTTTCCATTGGCAAAGGTGATGGTCTTTTTCATTTAGTCTCTGTAGTCTTTCTTGAGATGATCGAATTTATGACAGTGTAGACATGCCATTCCGGGGTTAGTTCAGCCTCTAGGCTTTCTTGTCCATTGTCTCATACATTTTGCAGCAATGTGACCAAATCTTCCACATGCTGTACAATTTTCCAAAGTGTTTTAATCCCATACATACTGGTTTCCGATTCTATTTAGTTGATAGGAATATTCTTGACCTTTAGGCTTCCATGCTTCCTTTTTCTTCTTCCAGCATTCAAGAGTAGTGTGCCCATGCATTTTTCAAGTAGGATAGTATTTTTCCATATAGGTTTCCTTCTTTGGTATTGTCACCTCAGATTTACATTCATATGCTTTATGTCCTTTCTTGTTACATTTATAAGAAATTCCTATGAATGAAGATGTAGATTTAGGAATACTTTTCATTTTGCTCCTGCATACATTTGATGTGTGGTCTTGCTTTCCACAGTGATTGCATGTTAGATTTCTTGGTCTTGGATTTTCATAGACATTCTTTCGATCAGTTTGGTTGGGTGATTTTCCATTCTTGGTATAGCCTAGTCTGGTGTTGTTATTGGCTCTCCTTTGTCCATCAAGAAAATCATCCATTCTTTTATTGCTTTATTCAGATCTCTTGATTATCTCATTATGTTGTTGTTGAATTCTTACTTCTTGTTTCAGCTTTTCATTTTCTTCCCTTAGCTCACCAATAGCTTCTATTCTTTCAATGAGTTCAACATTCATTCTATTTTCCTCTTCACTCATAAGAATAATCTGATTTGTAATCTCATGGTGAGGCTCTATAAGTCTTTGTATTTCTGACTCTTTCTCTTGTAGCTTTTCAGTAATATTCCTTCTATCATCAATAGCCAGTGTTCTCTCTTGTTCATCTTGTCTAGCATTGTTCATGACATCAATCATTCTTACCACCTGTGTCTCTTGACCAATTTCTAGATATTTCACTTTTCCAGCCAGATGTTGATTGATTTCATTTAAGCTTGTGATGCTTTCTTCTGATGTGTCTGATGCTTTGCTTGTGGTAGATCCTGAAGACTCAAATAGATCTAGTATCTCTTCTTCTTGGTAGTTTGTTTCATTACAGCGAGATGCTATAATCTTTCTTTCATCTAACAGTTGTCTCATCTTGATTCTAGCTTCTTTATACTGCTAATAGAAGATCTGAATTTCTAGCTTCTAATTCTCAATACTTTTATCAAGTCTGTACTTCTCCATTATATGATCTTTCCTTTTAATCCTTTAAGATTTCCAAATAAGAGTTCTAGCTCTTGTACCAATTGTTGGAAATAATAGGAAGTGTGTACTGAGAGGGGAGGGGTAATCAGTACCTCTAAAACTTTTATCTCTTTTAACCTTTATACATTGTGTAATCAATTGCGTAACCAACCATCTGTTCTATACTATCTTTATGTAAGATATATCAATTCTTTAACTTAATCAAACATGTAAACATTCATAGAAACATTCATGAAAGTAATTGACTCATAACACAAGATATGGTAACGCAAAAAACCCCTGTTAGAAGGTAAAAACTGTGGTTGGGAAGGCACCCACAAAAAATTCACTATCTGGGGATTGGAAGGGGCCGGTTAAGTCTTACAATTTGATCACTTCTGATGATCTACCCTGTTAGGAGTATTATGTGGAGACTGGTTAAGGTTTACTTTGTTAAGATCTTTATCAACACTATTTAGTGTGCACTCGGTTAAGATATTTACAATAGGATTGTTAAATCCACCTTCCTTGAAAGGATTGTTAAATCCACCTTCCTTGAAAGGATTTCTTCTATTTTATACACTTGTTAGAATGCAAACAAAATTACTCATTGACCTGAGTGTATGCAATCTAACAATTTCTAATTACAGATCCATTACAATTCACATGTATAAATGTATCAGCTAACATGATTGATTAATACCTATGTTGCTCGCTAGCCTCTATTCTTGGTTCTTGATAACCAATTTCATCTTTTTCTATTCTGCTTCTTGAAACTTTTAGTCTGATCCATAGATGTGCTCGTTGGCTACATTCATCCTCTCATCCATGATAATGAATTATTACATCTATTTATCAGATAGATTAACCTAATGTATTTTCATGTATAACAAAACTAACTCTATGATCAAAGGTTTACAACTTGACCTTGATCTCCTAGTCTGCATGTTTTTAATCAGTTAGACTGATTAAAACAATTACAATAATGTTGCTTGTCCCTTAAGTAATGGTTTTAAAACAAATCAAGAATCTATAAATATAATATATTTGTTTTATCTGACGTGGAAGTCAGATCCACTTTTTTTGGGATGTACCTGACTTTCGGTGTCTGATGCTCAGTTTGCTCTGAAATCAAATTGACTGTCTTTCAGTGTTCCTTGGTTGAACTGTCTGTCGGGTTGCACTATTTCTATTCTCTTAGTTTGCATTGTATCTGCTCATCAGGTTCCTCTATCAGTTTACTCCTATCGGGTTCCTCTTTATCATCTTTGGTTTGCACTTTCAGTTTACACTGCAAAACTGTGTCGTCAGTTTTCTCCTTGCTTAGCATTTTCAGTTTGAACTAAAAAATTGACTTTCGGTGTAGTGTAACCGATGGTTTAAACAACTTGTTTTCTCATTGCATACTATTGGTAAAACTTTATGTTTATCACAACAATGGATCAAAAAATCAAATGAAATACAACATGAAGATCACATTTTCAAAAGCCCCAATGCTCAAAAAGTTGATGCAAACACAATGGAGCAGCATATATCTCAGTAAGTACAAAATGTGTGGCTGAAACTATGTTTAAAAAGGATATGAATCTGCATATGTATCTCATATTACAACATAAATAAGACAACATAATGTATGATGCATTGTATCTCAGCAAAAATCAATGGTGATGGATATATAAACAACAAATATAATGTATTTTTCATATGATACATTCTGCAAAATACAACACAACATAGTATATGTATCTCAACAATGAATATGAGCATCTATCAACCACAGAAAGGGTGGAACAACATATGTATGGAGCTAAAACAACATGCACATCTCATAAATTTGCATGTCATGGATTCAAAACAATAATACATCATTAAATACAGCATGTTATGGAAGCAAAAGCAAAGATAATACTTCTTAGACAATGTAGTCATATGAAGATTTAGTGAATGCAACATGCAATAGAAATGATCATGGATTCAAAATAGAAAGCATTACAAATTTTGAGCCATATTGAACAACTTCCAATGGATCCACAAACAACAACCAATATTAGATGAACAAAGATACAAATGAAAAGACCCACGACCTTGATCCAACAATAAAGAAGTAACATTGGTGATGCCCTAGTCATGGACTCCCAAAGAGTAAGTTAAAACAAGATGCCATGGCCTCATACAAAGAGAAATCCCAAAGGAATTCATGCCATGATGCTCCAACCTTTTCAAAGCATAGCAACAACAATGAAATCAAAAATATAGTATGGTTACGCCATATTCCATGGAGCTATGAACAAAAATGAGGACAAATAAAGTATCAGTGATGCCCTAGAAGACCCACGACCTCTTATCAAAACAAAAAGCCTTCCAAGAATTGTTACAACATGTGGAGAAGGTATCACAACTTCAAGCTTGAATCCAGAAGATGCAGAGAGCACAGAGATGCATTCACAAAATAGTAAATGCAGAAAAGAGAGTAATGATGCCCTAGAAAGCATAGGCTTGATCAAAACAATAGAATGGAAAGAATAATCACCTACCTCACTATTTTATGCATCTGAAATTGCCATTTTTCAAGCTCAAAGTTCTAACAAAGCTCAAGCAAATGGAAACATTCCCCAAAATCCGCGGCATCTTCCCAAATGGAGTGTAGTAAAGCTCGAGTTTCTCCCTAATGCAAAGTAGTAAAAATAGCATGAAAAGGGATAAGAGGCCAATTGGAACATGTTTTAAAAATATTGGTTAAAAATGGGGAATTTTTTAATATGTTTTCATAATATATGCTGAGGTGGGGTAGGCTAAGGGTTTTAATTTTTTCCTAAGTAAAGGGAATTAACAGGAAAATGGAAACTTTTAATTGAAAATATATTCAAGAAAGGCATAAAGGCAAGATTAGATAAATATAACATACCCCTAGGTCCTAATTGGATAGTGTAAATCCTATAAATTTATTGTTGGAGAATCATGGTTTTGGGATGTATTAAATGTAAATCTTGCATTTATTAATGTAAAATATCAGACAAATGATGTTTTATAAATCATTTTTTCAAATATTATCTACCAAGCATGATTAGAGGGAGATTTGGTGTGATTGGGAAAGAGAAGGGCTTGTAAAGTATAGATTCTAAAAATATCCATTGTCACCACCTTTTAGGGGAGGTTAGGTAACCTAATTCTAGACAGCATATCCTATGGACCTGAATGCAGATTTGTCAGAGATTCTTACCTTCCTCAGTTCCGGATTTGGTGGAGGCAGTCATGGAATTCCAAATTCCTTGGAAATGCAGATTTTTGGGTTCTCACCTATTTATACCTCTCACATTTTGTGATTGAGGCAGTTCTTGCTTCCTATCTCATTCTAAGATACATTTCTTTGTAGCTCTTTGAGAAGCAAATTGTCCTTTGGCTCCTTTTGGTTGAATGTAGAATAGTAGTCCTTCTTTTCCTATCAATTTATGAGTTGTTTAGTGAGTATTGTGTCAAAGTTATTATGATTAGTTTAATCCTTTACTTTATATTTATGCTTATCTAAAGGTTCAGGAAACACATATTGTTTCCTAAAGTCTTAATTTGTGTGTTCTTATAAGTATTTTGGGTTGTGGAACTCATTTTTCCTTCTCATTTACAATCTATACCTTGTTATTCTTACAAGAAATACTATAAGTAGGGTAAAGTTATGACGTCCTGAGTGATGCTTTAGTCACATTGTGAGTGTATTTTCAATCTGTGGATC
Source organism: Thuja plicata (assembly GCA_018584345.1). Lineage (NCBI taxonomy): Eukaryota > Viridiplantae > Streptophyta > Pinopsida > Cupressales > Cupressaceae > Thuja > Thuja plicata. The sequence goes on from MU227351.1 coordinate 856,629, forward strand.
TTTTAAGTTTGGTGTATCACCTCATTTTCATTTCCAGTTATTTCAACTCAATGCATTCTCTTCCCTTTTCCTCAAAAAAGTTTAGTTTAGTTTTAAGGTGATTCAAGGGAAGCTGACCCTTAACCCAGAGGTCTACTTTCACCATAGGTTACCCAAATCCTGAAAGTAGTCCCATGTTTCATAGGATAGCTAGGTTTCATACTTAGCCTTTGGGTGCAATCCTTAGTGATAACTCAACCTTGCCAATACCTTCTTCTCCTATGATAATATAGCTACCTATAGAAGAAGAGGAAATACAACTTTACCTAATACACCTATGCAGCAAGGTCAAATAAAGAAACCTAAAATAGTTCAAAATTTTGATCTAGAACCTTCATTTCCTCAACTTTAGAAGTTGAAAAAACAAAAGAATAACCAAACTTTGATTTATTGGACCAGTTAAAGGATGTGCGCGTTAAGATACCTTTGTTTCAAGCCATTAAATATGTACCCATATACAAAAAATAAATTAGGGATGCTTGTCTCAAGAAGTCGGGTAGGTAAAAGAAAGACCCGCAAATGGTACGTGTAGTGGGACAATTAGCGGACATTATGCTAGGGAAAGTGATTTTCCCAAAGTATTCTAATCTAGGTAACCCTATAGTTAGGGTCATTATAAATAGAATTAAAGTAAATAATTCCCTCATAGACTTAGGAGAAAATATTAATGTAATGACGAAGGATATCATGTAGCATCTAAACATTACTAATCTAAGACCCACTCCTATTGTCCTACAACTAGCTGACAATTCTACTATCAAGCCGAATGGGATGGTGGAAGATTGCGTTGATACCCTAAATTATTAGGAATATCTAGCAAATTTTATGATCCTCTCTCCTAAGGATACACAGGGAGGGTATCTCATTATTCTAGGTAGGCTATGGTTAGCCACAACAAATACCTACATATGATGTAGGTCATGGGATATGATTATCTTTGATGGGATTAGTACTAAGAAACTTGTTCTCTATCCTCCTACTCGACCCCACTCTGATTTAAAATAGCTCATCTAGCCAATCATAGGGGAGGAAGCAGAAGAAGTTAAATTAATTTCCCATTTTATGATGCTTGAGACTAATCCTTTCATGAAACTTCAAGGAGATGATGGAGTACTCTTCCAGATTATTCAAAACCATTATGAAGTAGATGCGGAATAAGATATTCCTAGATCTTTCTCTGCATGTCCATTACAGACACTTCTTCCAACCTTTGATCTGCCTTAATTTCTTGCAACATTAGACATGCTTTGTACACTCATACTACATGATGTAAATATGCCATGCATAAGTGAGGCATACATGATTAAGTTGACCGCACAAGTAGAACTCTCACAAGGGAAATGTTTGAATATTAACAATAAGCCTAACCAAGAGCAACAGATATCTCTAATATAATTGTTGAAGTTACACCAACATGCATTTGAATGGGACTATCATGACAGGAAAGGTCTAGATCCTAAGATTTTTACTCATATAAAAGGCATCCACAGAGAAGAATTAACCCTGCATTGAGAGAGATTGTCAAAGGAGAACTACAGAAACTGTTGGATGCAAGACTCATTTATCCTATTTCAGATAGCAATTGGGTATCTCCTTTGGTGATAGTACATAAAAAGGGAGGTAAATGGAGATTTTATGTTGATTACATGGAGTTGAATACTGCAACTAAGAAGGATGGTGTGCCCAAAAGTTGGGCAAAAACACACAATCAAAAAATTTAAAACACACTTAAAAGTTAACTAAACTACCTCAAAGGTAACAAGTGCACGCAAAATGGTGCAGAGGATAAACAGTAACCAGAAAGGTCTAACTAGGTAGGATAGATTTTAGGACTATCCTATAGGGATCCCTAAGCTACATGCTTTGATCAACACACAAATCGAGATAGTTGAGCAAAAGTCAACCAAAGTTGACCTAAAGTCAACTATATTCCAAAATACGTGAAAGGAAGTTTCTAGGGACCGCTAAGCCCTTAGGAAGGCTCATGCATGTGAAACAAGACAATTTACCAAAAATTCAACCATCTCTTAAAGGTACGAAAATGAAATACTAGGTTCCAGGGGGTACAGGGAACACCAGGTGTGAAAAATAAGAGGAACAGAGGAAGTTTGACCATAGTTGACCAAAAGTCAATCATGCATGAAACTGGTCAAAGGGGGTGACGATAATAACCTAAAGGTGTATAATGTGAAGAAAGGGCTTGTTATGATTCCCCCTTATCGTCAAATCACCTAAAGACTAAAAATGAATAATCTAGTTAAATAATTAAAGTTTTAAACTTACATTACTATGTTAATTAATAATATCCTCTAATATAAAATTAACTGCCTATCCTTTAAAGTAACTAACATTTAAATATTACTAACATGTTAAATTACTAACATTATAAAGGAGTTATAGTAAACAAACGCTGCCAACAATAACTTATCTCTGAAAGATAACTACTAGCTACCCATTTAATTAAATCCTAAAATTTAAAACCTAAACTAATAATTAATCCTATATATATAAATAAAAATATCTATCTACGTAATCTTCAAATCAAATCTAGCTTAGAGCCCAATCTAAGCATCTTCAAAACTATATTAATAGTTTAATTTAAGAAATCTAAATTAAATATTTATGAAAAATCGCATTTATCCTTATAGGAAAATCAAATCTAATTACCACAATCAAATCTAATCTAATAACAAATCTATTCAAACATCAATAAAATAAACTTAATAAATAAAATCAATACTATCTTAAAAATTAAAAAATAGTTCTATTTAACAAAATTAATTCTAATAATAAATCTATTATTAAAACATTATTTAAAACAAACTTTAATCACAATTTGAAAACTAAATCGAATCTAAGAAATAATAAATCCAATCTAATCTATCTTTAAATAATATTTAAATTACTATTTAAAAACTTAACCTAATATAAACATTTAATATTAAATATCATAAAATTTACATATACATTTCGAAATGCTACCGTATTTGACTTCCCTCTTTCTTCTTTTTCTTTTAAAATAAATATATCCTCCATCTAACAAAAATGCTAAATAATATGCCTAATAAAATATACCTACCCTATATTCTTTAAAAGACAAATCATAACTTTAAAACTTATACAAAATGGAATAATAAAATGTTTCCCTAAATCTATTCTATTTAGGGTTGAATGGCCGAAGACAGGCGACGCTAGAGAGGGGAGGTGAAGATGCTGTCGGTGGTGGACAGAGGCGGGAGGAGAAAGGACCAGCAACGGGGGGTGGGGTGTGGTGGCGCGGCGCGGCACCACCGCCTCACTTTGCATCCACAATGGACGGGGTAGGTCGGCCGCGACCGACGCCCACCCGCCACTGTGCTTGCACAATGGCTTGGGCACGTGCGTGCTGAAGCAACACAGGGTCGGGGTAGGGCTTCGGCCCTCCCTGCCTGTTAGTGAAATATAACTGCATTTTTACTTGCCTCGTAGTTAATAAAACACTTTATATATATATATATATATATATATATATATATATAGAGAGAGAGAGAGAGAGAGATAAAAAATGTTTTAATAGTCTGGTGTTAAAAAAAAATACTGAGACAAAACAAGGGCTATGTAGGTCCTTGTTTTTAAAAGTTTTATTTCTTAATAAGCATTCAAACTATAATCCTAACATTTTGGAGGAAAAACATTTCAATTAAAAACATGTTTATTTTTTATTTTTTTTAAATCTCCAGAATTTTCCTAAGTGCATGAAGTATAATAATTTTCCAAAATACAAGAAATCACTTCTATAAAGTAAAAATCCCTTTTTAAAGTTGATTTATACCATAGTAATGCAAATTCCATAAACTGTTTCTAACCATACAAACATGAAATATAATGATTTCCTTTGATCAATTTTACTAATATCAATGATCTTGAACTTTGATAAATCTAAGTTTTTGAACAAAATATGTTTACTTATAACTAACCAAGGTTTTACCAAGGAAATAACAAAACATACTAGATATTGATTCTCAACAATCTTATTCAATTTTCAAACAAGGTGTGATTACATAAACCACATAAATCTTCATGTTGCAAAAAGGTTACAAAATAATGAAAGGTTACAAATCTTCTTAATGGTCTTAATACAATTTTGCAACAATGAAAGAAACTTAATATAATGAAGGCCATAATGCCATGATGAAATTTTCATAATAATAAACGCTCACAACAATACTAAAATTTTACAGTTGTTCCCATCTTTCTCTCAAGATAACTTGCAAGCTCACACTTCCAGCAGAAACCTGTAACATGATAAGGTTGACCACGGAGGCTCACCTCTCAACCTAGGCCATTTCAAGGCCACCCCCGAGCTTGGGGATCCAAAATGGAATGGGTGACAAACATGCATTCACAACTTACAGAAAAAACTTACAAATATAACCAATCAGTGAAAAACTTCCCATTACATGGTAGAACAAGAGGAAGGTATCCAAGAGGCCTTCTTGAAAAAAAAGGTAGTGGTAGACCTCACAGTAGGAAAAATCCAAGTATACAAACAGAAACCTCAAGCCACAAATAGACTTGGAATAACCATCTACACAAGATGCAGTCATAAAATATACCTCCTCATGCCCCCCCAAAAGCCCTCAGGCCATACTTGGCATCATGGGTATCATGAAACCCAATATCTTTCCCTCCACACATGGGAGACTCTACACTAAACCAGAGTCATTTCCTACCACCCCTTCCAAGGTTACTCTTCCCTCCCAAGGGTGAGTGTGTCTTGAAGAATCTCATTCAAAATAACTCACAAATAAAAAACACAACAAAACAAAACTTCAAAAATTTAACTTGAAAATTATATAAGACTCCATTAATGGAGTTTCAAGCTCAAGAACATGAAAAACTATGTAAATCTCTCTAAAAGAAGATCAACCTTACTCTAAAGCTAAAAGGGAATTGAAATTTGACAAGAGTTTTCCTTTCAAGTTCTTTTCTCCAAAAGGCTTCCTCAAATCTGAATTTGTCTCTAAGGGTAGAGAGTGGGTGAACACCCAACTCTTCCTAAAACCTTCCCTATATAGGAAAACCTCCAACATGACCAAGACTAACCCAAAGGTGAGGTGAACCTAACCATTCATTTATTCCCACTTGCCTTCATTCTCCATGAATGGAGTTAAATGCAACTTGAAAAGAAGAGAGAGGTTAACCAAAGTTACACAACTCTTTAAATTAGTTCAAGTTTGAAAATGAGACTTTAGGGGAGCAATAAATGAGTTTAGAGGCTAATTTATAGCTGAAAATGACCCCTAACCCCTAGGGTACCAAGTTGGGTAGCTAAAACTAACCCCAGTTACCTTCTGGGAGCCTAAAAGACCCTCTTAAACTACACGTAAAGTTAACCCATAGGTTTCTAGGTCAAGTTAACCATCTAGAAAATTCTAGCCTTGGGTAAGCTTGGGTACTACACTAGTTAACCTTACTTAACCCTACACCTAACCATGGTTCACATAACTAGACATGCCAACATTAATTGCAACAATTGCTAAAATTGGCACAATATATTAAAATAAAGGACATGACTTATTCACATTAACATTAACTAATTTAAATACACACATGCAAACCACATTTATGAATAAAACACATATACAATGAGGTCCATGTTTCTTTATATAAACATGACCTTGAAATGTACAGATTTTCACATAGGTTTCAATACTAGGTCCCCTATTTAGATCAATGGTCAACTATCCCTGCACACTCATTGCACACATCAGTAGGTCCAATATAACATGATATGAAAGCATAATTACGACATCAATAATACATTACATATAAACTATATCTACATTCAAAATTAAATAAACATCTCATCGATTTCTTAAACCAAATTCCATCACAATACATCCACACATTTAATCTCATATATGACATCATCATAAACTGAAACTAAATCAAAATATATAGTATCTCAAGTATACCCTGATTACATAATCAGGTACATAATATATAACATAGGATTCAACAGATCCATAAAAACATAAGAGTCTCAATAGGTAAAAGTATGTCTAAGCATAATATCACTGAAAGCATGGAAAACAAAGCAGCAAAACAAGGATTGTTTGAGGTAGGTCTCACAAAGGACCACTTCCCACTTCCCTTTATAGATAAAGTCTTAGATTCCTTAGCAGACAAGTAGTATTTCTCCTTCTTAGATGGATAATGGTTATAATTAGATGAATATTACACCCGATGATCAAGAGAAAACAACCTTCACCTATCCTTGGGGGAATTATGCATATTTTGTACTACCATTAGGCCTATACAATGCTCTCACAACTTTTTAGAGAGTAGTCATCAACATATTCTTAGACATCTCGCGTGATTGTATGGAGATCTAATGGATGTTTTTACTACCCATGGTAGTAACTTTGAAGAATAATTGGAAAACTTGGGAATTTTTTTGCAAAGATGTTGTAGGGACTTCAATTTTTTTGTAAAAATTCAAGCTACCATTGATAAGAGAAGGGTGATTCGTGAGACCAACTTTGGAGGGTTGTGTTTTGAAACATGATTAACATCATAATGAGCGGCTTGGTAAGAACCTTTATACATCACGTATGAACCTATATCCAAAGCTGCAGACCCCTGGGATCAATATTTAATGCAATCAATATTTTAGCCCTAAGGAAAATTTTTGGTTCATATTGATTAATATGCATAAGTAAGCCATCTTTTAGGCCCCATACCTTAGTGCCTAAAATAGTTAATGTTAAACCATCTACTCCTCTAAATTCTCTCTATTATAGCGTACATCTCTTGCAAGTTGTAGAATCATCTGACCCCATTTAGTATTTTTCCCAAACCCATTTCATTTGCAACTTATTCAGATTATTTTCTCCACACTGCAAATCCATCAATTTTGCTGCCTGTTGAGATTGAAAATCCACATCAAAGTTGAATCTTGTGTCAAATCAAATCATCCTTCAAATTTTCCATGCTGTAGAGAACTCATGTGTAAGTTTCCACAGTCCCATCCACTCGTTTGATATTTTTACTATCTCAAAACCATATGCAAATTTTTATGATTTATTGCATACACACTACTGACTTTGTTAGATCACCTAGTTTGGAGGTGTAGACACCCGAAAATGGACAGGCTTGCGACTTTACATTAAAAACACTATTTTTCATCTATTAATTAATAGTTTTTAATCATTAATTAATCATCTATTTTCCTCTAAATTCATTCCCCAAATCATCTAATCAAATTCCTAAAATTAATTAAATAATTAATTTTATTTAATTAATTAACCTTAATTAATTAACTACCATTAATTAATTAATTAAACTCAATTTCCTATAGTTTAAATTCAAATATTTAAACTTACTAATTAAATTCTTCTAATTAAATTAATTTAATTTCATCAAATAAAGCAATTCTATATCAAAAAGAATTCAATTATCTCACATGTTGAAAACTTTAATTAAATAAATGAATTAAATATTCATTTATCTTCAAAGAGCTAACTCCAATCAGATCACATGGGTTACTCCACCCATCTCTCTAGTCCACATGGGTAACTTCACCCACCTCTCCAGTCCACATGGGTGACTTCACCCACCTCTTCAGTTCAAAAAGGTAACTCATAATTAGCTCTTCAGTCAACCAAACTTTGTCTCCTCTTTACCAATTGAAGAGGTGGAGTTTACTGATGACTTCTCCAGTTCCCTTTGATCTCAACCGTTCATCTCCCTATCTCTGGGATTGATCTCAACCGTTCATATCATCCCCAATTCCTATATAATAAATCCTTCATAACCATTTGAAGGATCCAGGATTTCAAGCTTTTGTGCGCCATTACTATGTCCGATTGGTTCTAGCATTCAAGCCTTCTTGCGATCATAGATCCAAGATTTCAAACTCTCGTGCACCATTACTATGTTAGTTTGGTTCTAGCATTCAAGTCATCTTGTGATCACACACCCATTTCAATTAGAAAATTCTTGACACTTCTCAAGTCATAGACGCTATCACACCAATACTGAGCATCAAAAACAGTATTTCAAAAGGAGTAGAGAGAGACAATAGAAGCTTCAAGCACTTTGGGGTTTGCATTCATTTGTTTTCCTTTCTTTGCTTGTACATTTTATTGGTTATGTTTCAAGTTATTCATTTTAGTAGTTCTTGCGCATTGGATTTATATCAGTGTAAAACCTTTGCTACTAACCCTTTCCTTTGGAAAGCTTGGGAACTACGGATCATGAAAAGGAGGCATTGCTACTAACCTTTGCATTGCTAGTCAAGGCAGATTTGAAAAAGCTCCTAGATGCCAAGTTCATAAGACCAATACCATACACAGACTGAATATCTAACTTGGTGCCAGTTACAAAGCATAGTGGTCAGATATGGATTTGCACATACTTCAGAGATCTCAACATAGCTTGTCCCAAGGATGACTTTCCCTTACCCAACATTGATATGATAGTATATCTAACTGCTGGACATCAAATGCTATCACTCATGGATGGCTTTTCAAGGTATAATCAGATAACAATCACGCCAGAAGACCAAAATAAAACAAATTTCACATGTCCTTATGGAACTTACTATTGGAACATCATGCTGTTTGGTCTCAAAAATGTTGGCGCAACATATCAAACGGCTATGACAACTATATTTCATGATCTAATCCACAAAACAATGGAAGACTATGTGGACGACATACTAGCCAAGTCAATGCTTCACAAGGATCATCTACAAGTATTGGGGGCCAATCTTTGATAGAATGCAGGAATTCAAGGTCCATCTAAACCCAAATAAATGTGCATTCGGTGTCACAACAGGAAAGCTATTGGGGTTCATAGTGTCACATAGAGGCATCAAAGTAAACCCAGAGAAATTCAAAGCAATATTGGACATGCCTCCACCATCGAACCTGAGGCAACTAAGAGGGTTACAAGGAAGGCTCCAATCAATCAGGCGCTTCATAGCTAAGCTAGTAGACAAGTGCCACCCATTCCAACATCTACTGCACAAAGACGTCAAATTCATATGGACCGAGCAATGCAAACAAGCATTCCAAATATTCAAGGACTACCTCCTCAAGTCTCCTATATTGGTGTCACCAGTCCAAGGTAGACCATTGCTTCTATATATCTCAGCAACGGTATCAACATTAGGTATACTCCTGGCACAACATGATGACGCAGGTAAAGAAAGGGCCATCTACTATCTAAGAAAAACATTGGTTGGATATGAGATCAACTATATGCCAATTAAAAAGTCATGCCTTGCAGTTGTCTTCGCTTCCTAGAAGCTAAGACATTATATGTTGAGTCACCAAACAAAGTTGATTGCATATATTGATCCTTTAAAGTACCTCCTAAGCAAAGCAGTGCTCATCGGATGACTTTCAAAGTGGGTAATGATCTTAAGTGAGTTTGACATTGAGTACATAGACAAAAAGGCCATCAAAGGGCAAGTGATCACGGATCAACTAGCAGAGGCACCCATTCAGAACCATCGGCCTATTATTTCTGACTTTCCTGACGAATATATTATGACACTACAACCAGCGATCGAGGTATGGAAACTCTATTTTGATGGGTCGTGCATGAACCATGGTGCGGAGGCAGGGATAGTTCTTATCACTCCAGATCATGATACAATTCCAAAGTCTTTCAGACTCAACTTCCCATGCACAAACAACATAGCAGAATATGAAGCACTATTCATCGGTCTAAAGATAGCAATTAAATGGAGAATCAAGAACCTTAAGGTCTTTGGAGACTCACAGTTGGTCATTAGTTAAGTCAACAATGATTATACGACCAAAGATGAGAAGCTCGTACCATACAGAGCACAGATGGAAACACTATGCACCAAGTTCCATTACATCTTCGAGCAAGTCCCACGAGCACAGAATAAAGCTGCAGATGTGATGGCTACCATAGCATCATTGATTGATATGTTAGGCAAAAAAACAAGATTCTAGTTTCTAGTAGAGAAACTCTTGGTGCCATCACATCAAGCATCCATCACAGAATCAACATGCGTCCTTGTTGGCCCTAAAAACCCATGGTACTAAGATGTCTAGAACTACCTCCAAAATAGTGTCTTACCTCCCAACTTGTCTAGGAACCAGAGAAATTCCCTCATCCGCCAAGCCTCTAGGTATACCATCCTCTCAACTACTTTATATAGACGAAGTCTAGACGGAACGCTACTACGATGTCTCACTTCCACGGAATCCCAGAGAGCTCTGTATGAGGTACATGAAGGAATTTGTGGAACCCATGGAGGTGTCAATGGCTTAGCTAAGAAGATCATCTGCATGGGATACTATTGGCCCACAATAGAGATAGATGCACACAAACATGTACAAAGATGTAGATAGTGACAGATTCATGGAGACCTCATCCATGCACCATACTAGGAACTAAATCCTATCACATCACCATTGCCATTTTTCATGTGGGGATTTGACCTAGTGGGCAAAATTACACCTTCTTCAGCAAATGGACACAAATACATCATAGCAGCAACATAGTACTTCACCAAGTGGGTGGAAGCAATTCCTCTCACTTACATAACTGGAAAGCAAATAGCAATGTTCATACTTAACCATATTATCTGTCGATACGGGACCCCTCAAACTATCCTGACAGATCATGGTACACCTTTCCAAAATAAGGATATTGAAGAGCTATGCGAACAGTTCCATATCAAACAAGGGTTCTCCTCATTTTATTATCCTCAGGGGAACGACCAAGCTGAAGCTACAAACAAGCCAATCTTGAAAATCTTGATGAAAACAGTGAACAAATCAGGGCGAGACTGGCATTTACAGCTTAGTCCTGCATTATGGGCATACAAAACTAGTGTGAGAACACCTACAGGAGCCACTCCTTTCTCCCTAGTCTATGGATCAGAGGCGGTATTACCCCTCAAAGTGGAAATCCCATCCCTAAGGATATCATTGAAGAACCTGATTATAGATGAAGACTACAGAGTAGCAAGGCTCAGTGAACTGGAGTTACTAGATGAAAGAAGACAGCATGTTGAAAATTCTAAATAAAAAAGAATTCAATTATCTCACATGTTGAAAACTTTAATTAAATAAATGAATTAAATATTCATTTATCTTCAAAGAGATAACTCCAATCAGATCACATGGGTTACTCCACCCATCTCTCCAGTCCACATGGGTAACTTCACCCACCTCTTCAATTCAAAAAGGTAACTCACAATTAGTTCTTCAGTCAACCAAACTCTGTCTCCTCTTTACCAATTGAAGAGGTGGAGTTTACTGACGACTTCTCTAGTTCCCTTTGATCTTAACTGTTCATCTCCCTATCTCTGGGATTGATCTCAACCGTTCATATCATCCCCAATTCCTATATAATAAACCCTTCATAACCATTTGAAGGATCCAGGATTTCAAGCTTTTGTGCGCCATTACTATGTCAGATTGGTTCTAGCATTCAAGCCTTCTTGCGATCATATATCCAGGATTTCAAGCTCTTGTGCACCATTACTATGTCAGTTTGGTTCTAGCATTCAATCCATCTTGCGATCACACACCCATTTCAATTAGCAAATTCTTGACACTTCTCAAGTCATAAACGCTGCCACATCAATACTGAGCATCAAAAATAGCGTTTCGGAAGGAGTAGAGAGACAATAGAAGCTTCAAGCACTTTGGGGTTTGCATTCATTTGTTTTCCTTTCTTTGCTTGTACATTTGACTGGTTACCTTTCAAGTTATTCATTTTAGTAGTTCTTGTGTATTGGATTTATATCATTGTAAAACCTTTGCTACTAACCCTTGCCTTTGGAAAGCTTGGGAACCACGGATCACGAAAAAGAGGCATACAGGAGGATCACCTTTTGGGATTAGTTGGCAATTGGATGACAATGATTGCTTCCTATAATTGTACCGGTGACAACATACTCCTATGCATGAGTATAGAGCCTCGGAGATTCAGTTGGAATTTTTAAGAAGTCAAAATTGAATGCAATTTATTTGTAATTGTTGATTGCACAATGTCACCATGAGACCAGATGCGTGATTTGAATTTTAACATCTTTTGAATGGATGATCACCAAATCAAACATATTATTTCTAGTAATTCTCTATATAATTATTTATCATTGTGTAAAATGGTTGAACCTTACGATTCAATTTGATACCTATTCAAAGTTAGAATCAGAGGCAACTTGTGAAGATTTGTGAATAGTGTTTTCAAGAGGTTTTAGAAGGCTCATTTTGGATAATTAATATTTTACATTGAAGGGGGAACTAGGTAGAACTATTTGGCACATATCTTCATCATATCTAGGTGAATACATCCACCTGATGGAATCTTATCAGGGGTGGATTATATATTTTTCCAGAGCACTTTTCAATGATAGTTTATTCATTTCTGGATTTTAAAGTAATGATCAAAAATTAAAAATAGAGGTATACCCTGTTCATCGTGTGACTTCAAAGTAAATCCAATTGCAATCTCAAAGTATTTTGAGGCCTAGTCGTTTCGAAAATGAAAAAAATAAAATAGTCAGGCCCACAAAGGACTCGGCTAACATTATGACATGCAAGGGCATTTCTTTCAAAATTCTACTATTTGGTCATTTTGATAATAATATGCATAAATACAATGAGGCAATAAGTTTTCTTTCATATTTGCTTTGAAGAATGAGATTTTTGCAAGAACATATGGGTCAAAATGATTTAATCATATTTATAAGTTAAGAGATTATCAAAATGTTATTAGAACCATGTGAGCCTCAGGTCTCTTTGGATAACAAAATGGTGTTTATTGCCGATAGGCTTTCCTTCTGGGGTTGCTAGCAACCGGAAGTTGTCTCACGCTACCTGAAAATGGTTTCCGGTCATAGATTACGGTGACGTGATATTTAAAGCCCATTTAAGTCTTGTATTGCAGCAGCTGCAGAAACAGTGATGGTAAAGGTAAGAAATATGTGCCCCTCTGGCACTGCCAAGTAATAATGTCATACAGTAAATACAGCTCCCCATTGTCAGTGTTTAAAAATGACCTCTAGCAGAGATGAGAAGACAGCAGGGGCGGATTGGAAAAAAATGGTGGCAAAGCTATTTTTATAAGCTTCACTGATCTCAAAGTAGTGATCTGCTAACGGATCCACTTGTGGACTGCACCTTAAGGGATGAAACAAATATTTCATCGATTAAAATATGGTGTCTAACAAGATAAAAGGGGCTTCATCAAAACATCATTTTAAT
>MU227351.1:894475-909777 GCA_018584345.1 Thuja plicata
AAAGGGCACTATGTAGCTTGAATCCTTCAATGGCCTCCAATGGATCTCCTTCATGAAAATGGATGCTTGAATGCTTGAGAATGGATGGATGCTTGCTTGAAATCTTTCTCCTTAGCTTGCTTTAATTGTACTTGAAAATCCTTCTCAATTGCGTAATGATGCTTTTTTTAGAAAATGAGAGGAGAAAGCTCCCTTTTATATGAAACTAGGGCACAATCTTCTAAGGAGGCCTACATAGGATAATTAAATTACCATTTAAGCCTTTACCCCTAGGAGAGGACCTATATTAAATATAATTTAGGAATCGATGCTTTGGAACCTGAAACAGCCGACCCGGAAGCGAGAAACAACTTTTGCAAAGACCGACATCTAGAAACTGAAAGTTCCTGGGATTTGGACACTGGGACAAGGTTGAGGTTGACCCTATCCTAGGTCAGGGTCGAGGTCAACCCTGTCCTAGGAGGTCGACCCTATCCCTAAATCCTAGAAACACAGGTCTGTATCCCAGAATGCATAAATCAGGTCAGAAAATGGTGGACATAAAGGCAGAACAGGGGGGAAACCATGTCAAGATCAGGAACCCATTCAGAGGCACTTTTCATGACCCCAGACCACTTACTCGGAAGGCTAAACAAGTCTAAAATGGAAGTGCTTCCATTTTTTGACTATACAGATACTTCTTCTTTTGTCCTGATACAAATGATTAGCTTTTCTATTGTTTTGTTGTACATTGGGATGATTCTGCGCTATAGGGAGTCCAGACCTGCTGAGTTAGTATACAGCTTCCAGCTCTCTGAGAGAGATGTTTTGAGACATGTAGGTTTATACTAGAATTTTTATATGTCTGAGATCATGACCAAAAGGGGTTTGATCTCTGCTCTCCTAGAGAGATGGAATTCTGATACTTTCACATTTCGGTTGCCTACGGGAGAGTGTACTATCACATTGGAGGATGTTTATCACATCCTTTAGATTCCCATCCAGGGCACTCTTGTTAGTTATGACCGAGGCCCTGGTATCACTGCTCTTTCTGAGCTATCTAGTCTTCCCCAGGATCAGCTTTGCATGTTTTATCGGTATGATATCCCATTGTCCAAGTTTGGCATGGGTTTATATAGGTTGTCTACTTTGTTAGGTAGTATGATTTGTGGGATCTTGTGTCCCAATCGTAGCCAGCATGGATTCTCTGTTGGTTTCGGTGCTATCTTACATGGCATGGTTAGAGACCATACTATATATGCCTAGGGTCCTTGTATGCTCACCCATATGTACTTTTATATGTTTTATATTGCTTACCTTGATGGCAAGTCTCTAGGATGTGGGGCTACTCTCTTGCAGATCTAAGCATGGGAGCATATTGCGGTCTGTAGCCCCATAGGCACCCATGATCTTCCTCTAGGGAGACCATATGTATTCATGTATGATGGAGCTATTGTGAAGTCCCATATGGGACATCTAATGTACTGGTGGAAACAGTTGGATATGATGTCATACTTTATTTGGAGACCTTACAAAGATTGTCTTGTGTGGGATGGGGAGGATGCACACCTTCCCTTCTTTCATCAGAGGAGATTTTTGATTGGTCATGTTAGCTTCCATGTTCATATGATCTATTTCCACAACACTGACAGGGTGTTACGGTAGTTTTGAGAGAGGCAGGATGTATTTGATTCTTATGCTTACTTTTCTTGTCGTTCGAGGGATATCACTCTTTGAGGTGCCATCATTTCTCTAAATGTTGCGAGGATGGAGTTCATGGGTTTGCTTCATGTTGCATGGACATGATGATCAGCCATAATGGATGTAGGTATATGTTTTGATTTTCCCATGCTTGATGTTATCTCTCTTGTCATGCTCTCTTAGAAGTAGATATCTTTGATTAGTCACTTATGCTTATCATCCATGTGATACTGATGTTTGAACTTGTTCTTTTTGTAGGATCAACCCCACAATATGATGCATGGTGGAAGCAGTCTTGACCTATTCCTTTGACCGATGTGTCTCATCCTATCATTGGTACCATCATGAGGAGGCGTAAACAGAGATAGAGAGGAGGGAGAGATGGAGGACGGGATGAAGGCCGAGATGGAGGACAGGATGGTGGCCGAGATGGAGGACGTGATGGTGGCTGATATGGAGGGTGTGGGAGAGATGGTGGTTGGGATGATGGATGGGGGAGAGATGGTGGTCGGGGTGGTGGACGAGGTGGTGGGAGAAACAGTGGAGATGATCCTGGGCCTGGTAGTGCTAGTGGGAGGGTGAAGACTAGGGGTGGTCACAACATAGGAAGGTAGGTTAGGCTGGGTGTTGTGTTGGAGGAGGAGGGATTAGAGGAGGAGGAACCTCAGTTGGTTAGGAGAGTGTGTCCTTGCATAGGTGCTACTTTTCCAGAGAGGGTTGAGGAGAGGATAGTTGTCGAGGATGTTGAGATTGAGGATGTGGATATTGAGGAGGTAGGTACGAGCTCATCCACTAGGAGTAGTAGTACTAGTAGAAGTACGAGTGTAAGTGAGAGCAATGAGGAGGGGTTGGGGGATAGGGATGAGGAGGGTGATATGGATGTTTCTATGGGTGGTATGGACAAGGATCCATCAGAGATGGAGAGGCTGACACAACAGATATTTGATCTGCAAGCTAGGTTGGCTACATCTAAGGCACGAGCTACTGCCTTGGAGAGTAGGGTTACAGTAGTGGAGGCTAGGGCTACTGTAGCTGAGGTTGGGGAGAGACAGGCTCGAGAATATGTGAAGGCCTATTTGGATAGTGTACAAGACCTATCATTGAGAGATCCCCATGATTGGCTTTGGAGATCAGGTCATGAGGCCGGGAGAGAGATTGAGTACTGGCGTCGACATTATGAGGTGGTTGTTCCTTCTGCATAGTAAGTACCGAGCTATACAGCATCACAGAGGTCTAGTAGGGCCCAAAGATCCCAGAGAAATGGCATTAGATCTCCTGGTCCATAGTAGAGGACTGCACCTGATATGCCACTCCTTCGTCCGCCTGGCAGTGAGGGTGGGGTAGCTCATGTTGATCTGCTCAGTGTCCATTCTGTATCATGTTGTGCCATTTTTGTAGTGATGCTTCATTGATATACTCTGATGTTGTACCAATGATTGTATCTTGATATACTAATATTTATTGGCATACATGTTGATCACCTTCTTTTTGTTTGTACTTGTGACCAGTCATTGTACTCGGATATTGAGATCTATATGAGATGCAGCTTATGATTCTATATGATGTGCGATTTTTTTTTACTTGTTATATGTATGGTTCTACCTGATTATGCATTTAATGATGAGATGTATGCAATGTGATTCTATTTATGCAAACTCTTAGATGTATGATTTATTTTCCTATGATACTGACATATGTATGTAGGATGGTGCTTTATAATATGCATATTTATATGATGATGTTTATGGATGCATTTGTTTATGATTACTATGTATGCTCATGGTTTTCTTTTGTTTTCTTATGCAAATAGAAGAATGAATGTGATCTACTATGTAGAAAATATCTGAGTAATGCATGTATTAGTTAGAAGAATTTTAGTGGGAAATTTTTCTCTGGGGTCGATTGATAGATTTGGACTGATAGAATAGGATGAGTGACTCAAAT
Source organism: Thuja plicata (assembly GCA_018584345.1). Lineage (NCBI taxonomy): Eukaryota > Viridiplantae > Streptophyta > Pinopsida > Cupressales > Cupressaceae > Thuja > Thuja plicata. The sequence continues at coordinate 898,100 of MU227351.1, forward strand.
AGCTGTTGCATTTTCCAATTTTTGTCATCATTGCACCTTATTATTAAAATCAAAGAGCATCCAATGAACCCAGATATTTCTCATCTGGATACAGCTGTGATCTCTCGATAACCAAAAGGAGTAGAGAGATTGAGTAGAAAGAGAACCAAATGCACCCAAATATTGACCATTTGGATACCACTATGTTACCTAATTTGAAAAGAAAGAGATCCAAATGCACCCAGATATTGACCATCTGGATACCGCTATGATCTCTAATTTTGAAAAGAAAGTGAACCAAATGCACCCAGATAATGACCATCTGGATGTCGCTATTCTCTCTGAACAATCCAAAAAAAAAACCAAGATAGAAATCCAATGCACCCAGATACAGACCATCTGGATACCGCTATGATTCTTTTGGTAGGAACAAGCAGATAACAGAAAAGGTTTGTCCAATTCTTTCTCAGGGTTAAGCTAAGATGGTGGAACTACATGGCTGCCAGATAAGTGATAGCGCCTACCGCATTTATCCTAAATCATCATTGCCCCAGAATTGAAATGAAACATTCCACAAACAAAAATTGAAGAAACTAAGGTCGTGATCTATCATAGCTACTCTCATCACTTGGTGGTATCCTGGAGTAGCGTAAGAACATAACCGCAAAAGATAGACTGACACCTGACTAACGATTGACCTAGTCAATAGTTTATTGTTCCTTGATTCAGTTCGATTCTCTTGATTGGCTTGATTTTCTGATTCTTGATTGTGTCTGGTTTTAGTAATAGATGACTCATATAAGATTGATCTGTCTGGTTTTGAGCATATTTGTCACTGTGTAAGACAATTGATTTGTTGATTGACTGATTAATTGATTCATTGAATTTGATCATTTGGATACTTGATAAAGATGTGTCATACGGGCCCATTGTTGATTCACAAAGCTCATGGTTTTGACATTGATTGATTGGCTTGATCGCCAGTTCGCTTACTGATAGATTAGATAGCTAATAAAGTTGTGTCATATGGGCCCAGTGCTGATTTGCAAAGCTCATGATTTTGACATTTATTGATTGTCTTGATTGCCCTTCTTCCTTGTGGATAACCGAGCTGATTTTATTGCTTTGATATTTTGCAATTTTTTTATTGTTTTTGAGGAAGATTGGTTTTTTTAGGACATTTTGATCTTTTTAGGATTTTGATGGGTTTTCACATTTTTTAGGGATTTTTTTAGGACTTTTAGAATGGCCCCCTAGTTTGGTGGACCAGTAAAAACCATGGATAAGTGTTGATACACCAAAGGGATTGTGCTTGTGAAAATACCTTGGGTAGCCAGTCTTGCATGCGAGTTTCTCAAGCTTTGATCTTTGTCATTGATGGTGAAGCTGGATTTGAACACTTGGCACCTATTTTCCAGGATTTCACCAAGGTACCTGCTCAATAGTGTATGTTTGCCAGGTTTTCGCTAAGAGAGCGATTTTGTTTCTCTTTAATTTTTTATTCTTCTTCTTTTCTCTTTTTTTTTTAATTTTTTATTTGTTGTTGTCGCCAAGGTGCCTGTTTGCTAGGTTTTCACCAAGGTAACCTTTTGTATTTTTTTATTTTTTTGTATTTTCTGGAAATGCAGATAAGTGCCTTAACCTTGAGTCCTCAATCATAGAACCTCTTGAGGTGCATGTTGTTGATGTATCTTGGGAGATAATCTCCTTTTGGTGTTGCCAGTTGGTATGCCCCACTATTTCAAGATGTGACAATGACATAAGGTCCTAGCCAGTTAGGTTCAAACTTTCATGGTTTCATCCTCTCTGCTTGGTTCTTTTGATTCTCCATAAGTATGAGGTCTCCTACCTCAAAGTTTCATGGTCTCACCTTCTTGTGATAATTCCTTCTAAGGCGATTCTAATAGCCTTGTAAGTGGTTGAGTGCATTTTGTCTTCTTTCATCTAATAGTTCCAGTTGACTGAGCCTTGGTTCTCTATAGTATTCATATGTAATGAGGTTCTTCAATGATATTATTAGGGATGGGATTTCCACTTCAAGGGGTAGGACTGCCTCTGATCCATATACTAGTGAGAAAGGAGTGGCTCATGTAGATGTTCTTACACTAGTTCTGTATGCCCATAATGTCGGACTAAGTTGTAAATGCCAATCTTGCCCTGATTCATTGATTGTTTTCTTTAAGATCTTCAGTATGGTTTTGTCTGTTACTTTCGCCTGAACATTCCCTTAGGGGTAGTAGAAGGAAGATAAACCTTGTTTGATGTGGAACTATTCACAAAGATCCTCAACATCTTGATTTTGGAAAGGTGTACCATGATTTGTTAGTATGGTCTGAGGAATTCCATACCAATAGATGATGTTGTTGAGTATGAACATGGAGATCTTCTTACCAGTGATGTAGGTGAGAGGAATGGCTTCCACCCATTTAGTGAAGTACGTTGTTGTTATAATGATGTACTTATGTCCATTAGATGAGGTTGGTGTAATCTTACCCACTAGGTCAAATCCCCACTTAGAAAATGGTCATGGTGAAGTGATGGGATTGAGTTCTTGGGCTGGTGCATGGATGAGGTCTCCATGAATCTGACATTGTCTACACCTTTGTACATACTTGTTGGAATCTATCTCTACTGTGGGCCAGTAGTATCCCATTCGAATGATCTTATTTTCTAAGCTATTTCCACCTGCATGGGTTCCACAAATTCCTTCACGTACCTCATACAAGGCTCTCTGGGATTCTGTGGAAGTGAGACATTGTAATAGCGTTCCATCTAGACTTCTTCTATATAGAGTACTAGAAAGAAGGGTGTACCTAAAGGCTTGGCGGATGAGGGACTTCTTCTAGTTCATAGATAAATCAGGAGTTAGGATAGTGCTTTGGAGGTAATTGTACATGTCATGGTACCATGGGGTTTCAGGACCAACAAGGATGCACGTTGGTTCTGTGATTTGTGCTTGATGTGCCGGTATCATGAGATGCTCTACCAGAAACTGGAATCTGGTCTAGTTTCCAAGCATGTCAATCAAGGATGCTATGGTAGTCATCGCATCTGCTACTTTGTTTTGAACTCTTGGTACTTTCTCAAATGCGATGAAATGGAATGAAGCATGCAACATGTCCATCTTGTCTCTATATAGGATTATCTTCTCATCTTTTGTCATGTAGTCATTGTTTACTTGGCCGGTGACCAATTATGAATGAATTTGAGGTTCTTGATTCTCCATTGTATAGTTTCCTTTACTCCAATGACTAGGGCTTTTTACTCATCTAAATTTTTTGTGCAAGGAAAGTTGAGTCCAAAAGATTTTGGGATCACATCATTATTTGGGGTAATGAGAACTATCCTTGCTTCTGCTCCATGGTTTGTGCATGATCCATCAAAGTATAGTTTCCAAAGCTCTACTGTTGGTTTTAGTTTAAGAATGGACTCATCTAGAAATTCAGAGACAATAGGCTGATGATCCTATATGGGTGCCTTTGCTAGTTAGTCTACAATTACTTTCCCTTTGATAGATTTTATGTCCATGTATTCTAGATCAAATTCGCTTAGGATCATCACCAATTTAGCGAGTCATCCTATCAGTGTTGCTTTTCTCAGTAAATACTTCAAGGGATCAATGTGTGCTATCAGCTTGGTTTGATGGCTCAACATGTAATGGCTCAGCTTCTGGGAAGCAAAGACTACTATGAGGCATGATTTTTCAATTGGGGAGTAGTTGAGCTCATAGCCTACCAAATTTCTACGAGATAGTAGAAATCTCTCTCCTTGCCTTGCTCATCATGTTGTGCTAAGAGTACTCCTAATGCTGACTCAGTTGTCGAGATGTATAGAAGTAATGGTCTGCCTTGAACGGGTGGCACCAATATGGGAGACTTCGGTAGATAATCCTTGAATATTTGGAATGCTTTCTCGCATTGTTTTGTCCATATGAATGTCACATCCTTGTGTAATAGATGCTGGAAGGGATGAAACTTGTCTGCTAACTGGGATATGAAATGTCTTATGGATTGAAGCCTTCCTTGTAAACCCCTTAGTTACCTTATATTGGTCAGTGGTGGCATGTCCAGTATTTCCTTGAATTTTTATGGGTCTACCTCTATGCCTTGATGTGACACAATGAACCCCAAAATATTTCCTGTGGTGACCCTGAATGCACACTTTTTTGGATTTAGTCAAACTTTTTATTCTTGCATTCTATCAAATATGGATCCCAACACTTGTAGATGATCTTTTCTGAGCATTGAATTAGCAAGTATGTCATCGATATAGGCTTCCATCATTTTGTGAATGAGATCATGGAAGATCATTCTCATAGTCCTTTGATATGTTGCTCCCACATTTTTAAAACCAAATGGCATGACATTACAATAGTAAGTGCCCCATGCACATGTAAATGTAGTTTTGTGTTGGTCTTCTGGTGTAATCCTTATTTGGTTATATCTTGAGAAGCCATCCATAAGTGATAGCATCTGGTGTCCTGTTGTGAGATCTACTATCATGTCGATATTCAGTAAAGGAAAGTCATACTTGGGAAGAGCTTTGTTTAGATCTCTAAAATCTATGCAAATGTGGATCTGACCACTATGCTTGGTTACTGGGACCAGATTAGATATCCAGTCTACATATGGGATCGGTCGTATGAATCCAGCATCTAGGAGTTTCTTTAGCTCTACTTTAACTAGTAATGCAACATGTAGGTGCATCTTTCTTAACTTTTGCTTGACGGGTTTGGAATTTGGTAACAATGACAAATGATGTAACACAAGCTCTGGATCTAGGTCTTACATGTCTAAGTAGGACCACGCAAAGTTGATTTTCCTTTCTTTGAAGAAGAAAATGAACTACTCTCATTCCTCTAGATTGAGTGATTTTTCCAAGTAGATATTCTTTGGGTTCTTTTCATCACCTAGGTTGACTTCTTCCATTTCATCAGCTAGTAATATTGAATTTTCCTTTGTCAAGGGGAGGAGGTCCTTCTTTCCATCCTCTAGCGCCTTAGTGAGGTTTTCACTAGAAGATACTTCTTTTATTGTCTTTTTGTCATTTTTGTGTCAGAAAGCGCCTTGTGGTTTTCACTGACAGACTGTTCTTTTTTTTTTTTACTGGAAAGAGGATATTCCTCTCTAAAATATATTGATCTATCTAGGTCAATAGAGAAACTTTCCTTGTGTTCCCCTGATGGCATTCCTTCTCTTAGTCCCATGTAGTCTGCGATAGCCTCATCATTTTCAAAGAGATCTATATTGGGTTATCCTTATTGATCCCATGCTATGAGTTATAGGTGTACTAGACATAGGTCCTCGTAAGGGGATGACTCTGTTTGGGTAAATGGGACTATGGTGATAGTTCTAACGAATCGGTAATGTGATGTGGACACACCACCTAAGGAATTTTTATCGATATGCTTGTCGATACATGGCTAGTCCTCTATTGTCATTTGGTCAAACATATCCTCAAGGTGTACAGTGCTGACTAACCAAGGAGAATAATCTGGGATGGCTGGTTCAGAATTGTGAATGGATCTCCACTCATACTCATGGGAACCAGTTGCGCTAGAATGCTCATCGGATGTCTCACTTCCCTTGTTATCTTGGATAGCTTGGTTAAGGTTTAATTGGGAGTAAGAGGTTCCTATTTTAGATGACAATAACTATTGGAGTATATTTTTGATCAAGGCATGTTCCAGGTTTTGCCCCCAGTGTAACTCTACTATTTATTCTTGATCAATGGGTATGTCTTGGGTGGTAGTATTGATCATGTTTTTCCCATAGCCTAACCCTCTCTTATTTCTCTATAAAGACAGTTCTATTAGACCTTGTTGTCTTTCCCCCATACCAGTCATACCATCATACCCAAACTTTTGTAGCATTGTGAAGTCAGCTCCATATGTTGACACAGGTACGTGTGCTTGAAGTGTGTCTTGTAGGTCTTGATACAACCATGTGTTAATATATGGATCAAAAGGGTTTTCTTCTGCAATGTCACCCCACTTGATAAATGTGGTGGGTGGACACCTAAATAGAATAGGTTTCGGGGTTTGTTTGTGGTCACTGGTTGTGGCATGTCATATGACCTTGGGCTTTGAGGCATGTTGGTGATAGTAAAATATTCCTCATAGCTGTATTCACCACATCCTTTGTCAGTAATGGATATCTTCCCCACTCTTCTTGTGACATCTTTTGGGGTAGAATTTGAGGTAGAAGGGATGCTTGCCTCCTAGTTTGAAGACACTTGATTGTCAGTACTACTTTTGATGGTGTTACAGTATTGGAACGGGTTTGGATCTCCTTCAATGATAATTTATGCCCCCTGGTATGGAAATTTGATGCACTGATGATATGTGGAGGGTACAACTTGCACCTCCTAGATCCATGGTCTTCCCAGTAACATGTTATATCCCAACTCTAGGTCTAATATTTGGAACGGGGTGTTCTTGATGACTGGGCCTATTCAGACTGGTAGTATGATAATTCCTTTGGAAGACCTTTCTTATTTATCATAGGCCTTGATATTGATTCTCCTTATGACATCAATACTGGATTCAGAATATCCCAAGTGTTTGATTACTTTCAAAGTACAAATGTTTAATCTAGCTCCACCATCAACAAGGACTCTACGGATCACATGTTTGTGAACCTGGATGAGCAAGTGCAAGGGATCCTTATGCAAGGGCTTGTGCAGAGGCACATCATGGTCCATAAAGGTTGCATGCTTATTGGAACCTATGTGGTTCACCATGGTTTGGAATATTTCTGGAGTTATGTCCCTTATGACAGCTTCATTTTGGAGTGCTTGGTCGAGGGCTTGCTTGTGCTGTGGGGATATGCGCAAAAGTTTGAACATAGATATTTGGGAAGGCATTTTCTTTAGCTAATCCACAAGGTTGGTCTATGGATCAGAGGTTGTTTGAGGATTAGTTGGTATAGCAGATGTAGAAGGCACTCCTTGCAAGACAACTTTGGTATGACACATGGTTACAACACATTTAGCACCTTGGTCTTTGATAGTAATAGTAGTCACATGGCTATCTAAAGTATTGATGTAGTTGATGGTGTTGTCACTATTAGCATAGGTGTAGTTTACTTGTTTTGACTATCCACCAGATCCGAAGGATTTTCCTTTTTTGTTATCATGGAATGTGTCATTGAAGATTGTATGATTTGTGGTGCCTTTTGATTGGGAATTGGTGACATCGATGACCCCTATGTCAATCAGATCTTCAATGACATTTTTCAGTCGATAGCAGTTGGGTGTTTTGTGTCCCTTTACCCAATGAAATTTGCAAAAGTCATTATCATTGTACCACTTTAGTTTGACAGCACCATGTTTGTATTCTCTGATTTCAGGAAGAGTGATAGTATTCGATTGTATCATCTTTCTTAAGGTTGATTCTATCGACTCCCCCAATGGTGTGTAATCTTGTTTTGGAAACAGAAACTGTTGTGGGTGTTGTGTCGGTGGTTGATTGTTTGACACAACTGCTGCCTAAATAGGGGGTGGTTGATTCTAAGTGTACACTTGTTGAGTGGGCACCATGGGGTTTGGGTTGGCCATAGGTGCTCCTTGTATTGACACCTTTGGTTGGGCATAGTTGACCTTCTTTACATCAATGACACCATCACTAGTGGCAATTTTTTTCTTGTTCCACCACTTTTCTTTATCCATTACAGTTTTGTTAGTGTTTGTCAGAGTAGGGTCTGCAAGGATACCTCATTTGACCAGGTTTTTCTCACATCAAACTCCTCATTCGATGATTTGCTTGAAGTTAGGATCCAGCTATAATTCTGTGGTAAATGACATATCTAGAATCAGATTGTCAATGAACATGACTATGAGGTCTTGCTCGGATATGTCATACATGTTTCTATTTGTAGTGTTCCTCCACCTTTGTAGGAATTTTACAAAGGATTCTCCATCATTTTTTTTTATGTCGCAGAGGTCCATGATACTGACCTTGTGCTCGATATTGTAATGGAAGTGAGCACTGAATTTTTCAACCAACTCTCCCCAAGACAAATTTCATGAGGTAAGTGTGAGAACCATTCCATTGTTGGTCCGACTAAGCTTTGTGTGAATAGTCTCATTAGGTATGTCTCGTTGTGTGCGAACTCAATGCAACTAGCAAAGAACTCTTAGATATGTTCAACGACGTTGGTGTTGCCCCTGTATTTTTCAAACTTGGGTACCGAGAAACGAGTGGGAAATAGAGACATGTGCAATGATTTTTCAAATGGGTATGGGTACAAATCCTCTATGGTGTAGGACTTGGTTTGCCCTTGATTCTACATGTCCATCATTTGGGTTTGAAGACTCTACACTTGTTGGATTAACATGTTTGTCTGTGATTGAGGATTATTGGTGACATTGTACCTCTATGTTGTAGTAGGGACAAGGTTGCGCCTCTATGCCCCTAGGGTTGGGACATATGATCTAGTCCTTGGGACTTGATATTGGTTCCCCAGTGTGTGATTCTGTTACTGGGGCATTTGATTGGCCCAAGATTGATTATGTTGTGTTTGTTGTTGTTGTTGTTGTTGTTGTTGTTGCTATGTTTGTTGTGATTCCTGTAGAAGCAAAGGTGTAACCTTGGGTGGACATTAACTGAATATTAGACCCACAAAGATGGATCTCGATGGGAGCAAGGTATTGAGCCCAAGCCTAGCAGGGAATAACTATAGTATCATAACAGTCTGAAAAGGGTTGTTGCTTGTTGGCAGAATTGAGGACATATCATGAGAGCTTGATGAAAAAGGCCATGAGGCTGAACTTTAAGGTACACTAGTGACCATGGGTGCACTTATTTGGGATCATGTCATGCTTTGTGTGGAGGATGTGCTAGCTTGATTTGCTGAGCTAGTCTATTTTGATACAGTCTATGATGATTTCATTGTCGTCAAAGATGGAAATATTTGGGATATGACAGGTTCCATTTGAGACGGTCGAGTAGTGTTTTGACCTATGAGAGGGTTCTCAGGCCATATGATTGACACATTAAATTCAGCCTAGAGTTTGACTCCCTTCTTAATCAACATGGCTAAGAAACATTCAGGATTTCTCTCTACAACAGAGTCAACAACCTATGCAGAATAGGCATCTTTCTCTATGTCTTTGAGATCCTACTTTGTGACATCATGGAACAATGTCTGTTTATGGGGATTCTCTATAAAAAGAGCAGGACTAGTATTTCTTGAAGACATTATATTTTGCCATTATTATATGCAAGGAAAAACATGATCTACACCATCGACTTACACTACACCGGCATAAACTACACACATATGTACTTTTTACCCGAAAGTAGTCAAGGATCTCTCATATACTCCTTGGTATAGAGGTAATTTTAGAAATCATATACAAGATCAGAAAAAGTTCAAAGAAAACACATTTCTTCCAACTTTCTAAGATTAACTGCCCATTTTAAAGATAACATGAATCACATGAAAAGATTTATGACCATGACATAGATAATAAATAATACTGAACAAATGATATATCAATACACCACAAGTTTAAACTCAAAGATTTAAACTAGAACCTTGCATTAATATATGTGTAGTATAAAGATCAAAGTCCAAATAATATATTATGATCACTATTCCTTTCCACTTAATTCTTCTTAAAGAAATCCAAAACTTCTCAGTAGTGAAAGCTAAAAACTATCTAATCTAAGTTCTAACCCTTAAAAAGTCTTATGCTTTAACATAAATAGTTTTACAATCCAGGAGGCCTCCCTGAAAACTCAACCTCTCAAATTGTTGGCAAAGAAAAACAATTAAGAATTAGTAATTAAACAAAGCAACAACTTTAAGACAACTATCCCCTATCAAAATAAATAAAGAACAAACAACCACTTTGTTTCCTTGATTATTTTTTCTCCGACGTGGCATCTTTCACTAACTTCCAACTTTTGAAAGTGCTCAAAAATTCTTGCGTCGGGTGAGATTGCAAGCTCTTCAATCCTAGCAACTTCACTTGGTAGGCATCCTTCTCCCATTTGAGCTCCTTGATTCTCTTCTCTTGTTTAGGAATTTGCCCTCTATTTAGGTACAACATTGATTCCACATTCGTTACTCTGGTGAAATCTTGGGTCGTGGGATCTTCACTATCTTTGATGACATTCATGGAAGCTTCGAAACTCTTTATCATAGTATCTGGATCCAAGTTCCCCTCATCAAAATGAAGAATATCTGATGGATTCACTACTTTGATTTCCTTCAATGTGTCCTCATGCATTTCCTTTACTTCCTTCCCTATGGCCTATACACTCAGGATTGCGGATTTAAAAAGTGAGCCTTTCCATCCCATATTTTTCTTTAGTATGAATAACATACATTGATCTACTAACTTCATCGAGTTCTATGATAAGAACTTTGTTACCCCATATTCTTCCACCTCTTGAACTTGAGATACAACAACTGCACATTTGACCTCATCCAATTCCCATCCTGGTATCAAAGTTTGGATTTCGCCGAGCAGTGCTTCTCCTCCTATAAAGGTAATGAAAAATTATTGTGTGAATTTTATTCCTTCTTTCATAATACCATTGATCTAGTTATTCATTGCTTCTGTCAAGGCCCTACCTTGTTGCATCTACTTTAGCAACCTCTTGCTATCTGAAGAATTAGGATCGAAAGACTGTGGAAATCGAGCCAAAGGTAATGCCCCCACATTGCTCAAAGAACTGAGGAACTTGTCCATGGTTATTACAAGCTATTTAAGCTCTCTCTTTTCTTGACCATCTTTTTTGGATTGGCCCAACATATGATCAACTCTGAACTTAAGTAGGTGATCTCTCATGTCACGGTTCAAAACTACCAACTCCATTTTTGTGACCCCAAAAACCTCTGCCCCAGGCTCTTGAACTCATTCCTTCTATTTATATGTCATGATCTTCGCGGTTACCTTTCCCGTGATAGGGTTTGTACTTAGCCTTGCATTATTTTTAACTCTTTTGGCCTTTGGAGTACGAATTGCATACTTAGTAATTATATCTTTAACATGTAGGGAAACTAGCTTCAGACTGTGCTTTCTATTTACTGAATCATACAACCAAGGAGGAACTAAACCAGAAGTTAATTTATTATCCATTGTCTTAGTAGGCATCACATGTTCCTGCTGAGCATCATTTTTACCACCAAAAAATCTATGGTCTTTCTTTTGATCTTCTGGCGTGAGAGAAATATCTTCATCATTTGTCTCAACATCTATGAAACTTAAATCTTGGGAAGCCATCTGGGTATAGGTCTGTGATCTAGTTCTTGATTTTGTCTGAGGTATAGTGGGATGCTCACTTGTAGCCATCTTCTTTCTAGACAAAGGAATACCACCTGCATCATTAATCAAAAGGGAGACATTAGAGGGATTGGGTGATAATTGAACTGGGACAGGATTTATATCAGTTCTTTTAAATGGTTTCGCCTTTATTCTACTTTGCCTCTTCACTTCCAACCAGTCATCCGTAAACCTTAGTATAGACTTGGCTCTCAATTTTATGCCATCTTCTTCTTCTCTAGTCCAATCAATCTCTGGTAGAACTACCTGTAGACACCCAAAAATGGACAGGCTTGTTACTTTACATTAAAAACACTAATTTTCATTTATTAATTAATGGTTTTTTAATCATTAATTAATCATCTATTTTCCTCTAAATTCATTCCCCAAATCATCTAATCAAATTCCCAAAATTAATTAAATAA
>MU227351.1:909941-926882 GCA_018584345.1 Thuja plicata
TCAATTATCTCACATGTTGAAAACTTTAATTAAATAAATGAATTAAATATTCATTTATCTTCAAAGAGATAACTCCAATAAGATCACATGGGTTACTCCACCCATCTCTCCAGTCCACATGGGTAACCTCACCCACCTCTTCAGTTCAAAAAGGTAACTCACCATTAGCTCTTTAGTCAACCAAACTCTATCTCCTCTTTACCAAATGAAGAGGTGGAGTTTACTGATGGCTTCTCCAGTTCCTTTTAATCTCAACCATTCATCTCCCTATCTCTAGGATTGATCTCAACCGTTCATATCATCACCAATTCCTATATAATAAACCCTTCATAACCATTTGAAGGATCTAGGATTTCAAGCTCTCGTGCGCCATTACTATGTCAGTTTGGTTCTAGCATTCAAGTCATCTTGCGATCACACACCCATTTCAATTAGCAAATTCTCGACACTTCTCAAGTCATAGACGCTACCCCGCCAATACTGAGCATCAAGAACAGCGTTTCAGAAGGAGTAGAGAGAAACAATATAAGCTTCAAGCATCATGGGGTTTGCATTTATTTGTTTTCCTTTCTCTTGCTTGTACATTTTATTGATTACATTTCTAGTATTCATTTTAGTAGTTATTGTGTGCTTGGATTTATATCATTTGTAAAACCTTTGCTACTGAACCCTTGCCTTTGGAAAGCTTGGGAGCCATGGATCACGATCGAAGAGGCGTACATTTTGGTGAACCTGACATGAAACAAACAGCCCAAATATCTCTTACAGACGACAAATAGGATTGATCAACCATGGTCGTACGGTCGCAAATATAAAAATCTATCTTTTTTTGGATATTTGTATTATTTTGCAGTCGCTGGTATTTTACCGCAATTGATGAAACTGTGTCACAATCGACTGGTTTAATACCGCAATTGATTGCAGACTTTCACAGTATTATTCTATCATTTTTGTCTTCTTTCTTCAGGGACTTTGCCGCAATTGCTTGATCCGTGCCGCAATCGTCAATATTTCACCGCAGTTGCCCGATCTGTGCCGCAATCGACAGTGCTTCACTGCAGTTGCCAGTGCTTTGCCACAATTGCCAGATATTTACCACACTCACCAGTACTATGCCGCAATCGCAACAAATATTGCATCTCAGATCCAAATCTTTTGTCCATCTGTTGCTAAACTGACATTTTTTTCAATTTCCTGTGCAGGGTCGGGAGAATCAACGAGAACAGAGAAGGGTAAGTTATTGTGAGTATCAATCATTCATTGTTTCAAAGTTTCATATACTCTTATTTTGCAATAATCCTTTTTTATACTAACCTGTCTAAACAAAGCAAACTAAAAGGAATTCATTTTTTGATTTGGGTTTAAAAAGAACAGTGCTTGCCAAACGTATCACATCTCACATTTCAGATTTGGGCTTAAAATTGACGTGAGGATTAAAACTGAACAAAGGCAAAAAAATATCTCAAATTGGTGCATTAAAATTGAACAAGCAATCAACACCTACTTTTGGGCTTAAAATTGAACATTGGTGCTTGTATGGTGGTGTAGCTTAGTTCACATTTCAAACTTTTGGAGCTTAATCGATTTACCTTGTGTCTTGAGTTTTGGGTGCACTTGCACAAACTGTTAGATTAGAAACCTTTATACTTTTTAGAAAGGCATGTTTGGGGAATGCGCTTCTTCCTTGGAGAACAACCTTAAACTGGTAATCCTTCCGATCGATATATAAATAAGGTGCAAACCAAAGTTTCATCTTATCTAGCCAAGCTCGAGCGAGATGTGTTGGTGATAGTCTGGATTGCATGAATATCCCTAAGGAGCTAGCGTGATCAACTAGGATCTTAAGTGAGTCACACATGTACAAACTAATTGGATAGACACCACAGACCCTTACTGCAACCTTGTTAATTAAAGGCCAACCTGATTTACCTCCGAACAGGTACCTTATTATAGTGCAAGGGGTTGCAGAATTTCCCCCAAGATTCCCAACATATGTGTCCCACTGTATTTGTGTAGTGAAAGAGATCTTCACTTCACGGCAACAATACCTAGAAATAGCAAAAACACGGGCACCTACGTCGTGGATCTTTGTGTCCTAGTAGCGTGACAATTGTTGTGTGAGCTAACAAACATTCAAGTATTGGGACTATAACATTGTATTCTGAAGCCATTGACCTAGATTAATCTGACTGTTCATTGTTGAGACCTCGTGATAACCTTGCAACTTGAAAAAGTTGTAGAACATACACATTTTCAGTCTGCATTCTTCAAAACACAGTGTCTATTGTGCTTGTTTCTTTGATCAGTTTCTGAAAATGCAAAACAAAACATCCAAACTATCAAAACAAGTCAAAAGTGTTAAAGTCTAGGGTTGTCAACATCAACTATCTTGCAAATCAGAAGCATTGTTCCAAAAAATTCAAAATTATCAAAGCAGTGATACTTAACCTCTAGTCTTTTTTAGACTATTCCTCATTTACCGCAATTGCCCGTACTATGCCGCAATTGAAGGAAGTTTGCCACAATTAACCTTTTTATTGCCACAATCATCATGTTTATTACCGCAATCGGTGATAAACTACCGCAATCAACCGTTTACTTTACCAAAATCGGTGAAGTTGTACCGCAATTGACCAAAGATACATTATTCCTATTTTGACCTAAAACCTTAAAATATTTCTTCATTTGGTGTCCAAAACTAGTGTCTATCCCAGGAAAATGTGAAGAACATTGTGTGAATTTCTAAACATTAAAGATTATCCCTTCTTTGTAAAACACAATTATTGTCAAAAACATTGTCAGTTCAAAAGATCAGACTCAAAATACCTTGATCTCATCATATCAAACATCATCATCTTTATCAAAGTGACTTTGTCCAAGGCAAAGGTCAGAAAATCTTATCTTTTTATCATCACCACTTTGAGATCAAGTTATATCAAAATCTATCCTTAGAATTACCCTTGTCCAAAACATAACTTGTACTTCCTCAGAAAGGATCTTCTTCCTTGTTTGCTTTATATCACTTGTTTTAGTTACAAAACCTGGACCACACTATGTCTCAAACACCTCATGGAGGGCCTTACACAAGGTCTAAGGCTAGAAGTCAACCTGATGAGTCATATATCAACCGTTTCCCCACTTGGGAAATAGAGCAAGAGAATGATCCCTTCATGAACACCAATTCTGCTCTATTCATTGAACAGCCCCATGGGGCAGCCCTTTTTCAAGATATCACAAAAGAAGAGCTTGACTATGTGGAGGAAGATGCTTACTCCATGAAAGTAGTTGATGATGTTGTAGAGAGGAACCCCGAACATTACTTAGCCATGCTAATAAAGAAGGGATTCAAACTGCCCGCTGAATTTTGTGTATCGACTATATGGCTCAAAAACCCTCTCACAAGTCAAAACACTACTCAGCCTCCTCAGATACCACCTATTGTGTCTCAGATCTTTCCACCATTGGTATTACTCACATTGACACATACTATATCTAGTCAAAACAAGGACTTGACCAAGGCCAACACATCTTCCACTCAAAGCATGACAGGCTCACAACTAAGTGCACCCATGGTCACTAGTATGCCTACACCTTTGGCCTCATGGCCAGGACAATCAAGCTCTTGTGATATGCCTTCCATCCAACCAAACACCAACTATTCTGAAACAATGCCACTGCTGCAGTCAATTCACACTAGTCATGGGATCAATACTTCATGCCCACAGGGATCCATCTTTGCAGGAACGACTTACAGTCAATGCCTACCCAAGGCTACATCTTTTCCCATCCTGACATCAATCCAACCTCCGCAATAGCAACCCCAGCTTTAGTTTCCTCAAAACAAACCTCCGCAACAGCAACCCTAGCTTTAGTTGCCTCAAACTCAACCTCTACAACAACAACCCCAGCTTCAGTTGCCTTAAATCCAACATCAACAACAACAACCCCAACCTCAGCAGCAACAATACCAACCCCAGTAGTATCAACCCCATTTTCAATCACAATAGCAAATGCATCAAAACCCACCATGGGCTACTCATGTGCTCCCATTTACAAATCACTCGGTGGGGAATCAATATCAAGTCCCTAGGATGAAATCCTATGTTCCTACTCAAGGGACATAGAGGTGCAGCCTCATACCCACCACAGCATAGAGGAATGTCCTCACACACCAGCCTCAATATCAAACGGACATGTTAATGCAACAAATGCAAACCCTTCAAACCCAAATGATGGATATACAAAATCAGGGGCAAACTAAATCCTATACCGCAGAGGATTCATACCCATACCCCTTTGACCATTATCTTCACATGTCTCCATTCCCAAATCACTTCTCGGTACCAAAATTTGATAAATATAGGGGAAATACAAACCCTATTGAACATATCTGAGGGTTTTTTTCTAGTTGCGTCAAAGTCACCCATGATGAGACATATTTAATGCAACTGTTCCCACAAAGCTTGGCTAGACCAGCAATGGAATGGTTCTCGCATTTACCTCATGGCATTCAGTCTTGGGGTGAACTGGCTGAAAAGTTCGTAGCTCACTTCCATCATAACATCGAGCACAAGGTCAGCAACAAGGACCTTTGTGATATCAAACAGAAGGATGGAGAGTCTTTTGTGAAACTCCTACAGAGATGGAGGAATATGGAAAACCGCATAACATATGATGTGCCCGAACAAGAATTGATAGTCATGTTTGTTGACAATCTAATTCCAGACATGTCATTCACAACAGAGTTACAGTTAGCTTTGAATTTCACACAACTCATCAAAAGAGGAGTTTGTTGTGAATAGAACTTAGTCAAATGAGGAATCCTTGTAGATCCCACACAAACAAATATGAATAAAAATGCAATGGACAAAGCTAAGTGGTGGAACAAAAATAAGAATTTCATTAGCGATGGTGTCATCGATGTGAAGACAGTCAACTACGCACAGCCCAAGGTGTCACTGCACGGTGCACTTGTGGCCAACCAAAAACCCACAGGGCCCACTCATCAAGCATACATCCAAAACCAACCTCCCCATGTACAAGCGGCCGCTATGTCAAACAATCAACAACAGAATCAACGTAGACCACAGTTTCAATTCCAGCAACGAGATTTCACACCATTAGAAGAGCTGATAGAATCAGCTTTACGCAAGTTGATACAATCAAACACTATCACTCTCCCAGAAATCAAGGACTTTGAACAGGATGAAAACAAACCAAGATGGTATAATGACAAAGACTTCTGCGAGTTCCATCAGGTAAAAGGACATAAAACATCCAATTGTTACCGATTGAAACATGCTATCCAAGACCTGATTGACACAGGGACCATCGATGTAACAAATACCCAAACCAAAGGCACAACTAATCACACTATTTTCAATGATAACTTTCATGATCACAAAAAGGGAAAAGCTTTCGGATCTAGTGGACCAACAAAACAAGTCAACTATACATATGCCAACAGTGATAATACTATCAATTGCCTCAATCCTTCAGATAGCCACGTGGCTACGATCACTATCAAAAACCAAGGTAACAAATGTGTTGTAACAACGTGTCACACCAGAGTTGTCTTGCAAGGAGTACCATCCTCGTCTACTATACCGGCCAATCCTATAGCAAACTTAGATCCACAAACAAGCATAGTGGACCAACTAAAGCACACACCTGCCCAGATCTCCATGTTTGACCTATCGCGCATATCTCCTCAACATAAACTAGCACTTGACCAAGCCCTTTAGAATGCAGCTATCCCAAGGGACATAACACCCGAGAGCTTTCAAACAATGGTCAACCATATAGATTCTAACAAACATGCCACATTCATAGATCATGATGTGCCACCGCATAAACCCCTGCATAATGATTCTTTGCACTTACTTGTCCAGGTCCACAAAAGCGCTATCCATAGGGTCCTTTTTGATGGTGGAGCTGGGTTAAACATCTATACTCTAAAGTTAATCAAGCAACTGGGCTATTTAGAATCAAACATTGATGTCACAAGGAGGATAAATATCAGAGCTTATGATGAAGAGGAAAGATTCTTTAAAGGTATTATCATTTTACCTGTTCGTATTGGTCCTGTGGTCAAAAACACTCCCTTCCAAATCTTAGACCTTGAGTTGGGATACAACATGCTACTAGGGAGACCTTGGATACATGAAATGCAAGTTGTACCTTTGACATACCATCAATGCATCAAGTTCCCAAACCAGGGAGAGGAGATCATCATAGAGGGAGATCCTAATCCTTTCCAATATTGTAATGCGGTCCAAATTAGCACTGATAACCAGGTACCATCAAACCAAGATGCAAGCATCACATCCTCTTCAGATTCAAATCCCAAGGATGTCACACAGACAACAAGAAAGATAGTCATTAACCAGGACGCAAGTATTCCTTCCTCTTCAGATTCAAATCTTAAAGATATCACACAGAAAGCGGGCAAGATATCCATTACTAACAAGGGTTGTGGTGAATATAGATATGAAGAGGCTTTCACCATCACACACATGTCTCAGAGCTCGAGAACTTATGGCATGCCACAACATGTCATTACAACAGAAACTCCGTAGCCTGTTCTATTTAGATGTCCACCCACAACCTTTGTCCGATGGGGAGACATAGCGGAAGAAAATCCATTTGAACAAGACATCGATACCTGGTTATACCAAGACCCACCAGAGACAATCTGACCACCACTACCCCTGTCAAACTATGGTAATGGTTACACAATGATACAAAGATTTGGGTACGATGGTACAACCAGGTTGGGGGCAAGATAACAAGGCATAATGGAATTGTCTCTCCCACCAACCTAGAGAAACACGAGAGGGTTGGGCTATGGACAACAAAGCACTAGTCTTGTGATCCAGGACATTCAATTCAATAAAGAACAAATAGCAGAGATGCATTGGGGGCACAACACATGACATGTCTTGATAGGCAACATATTAGCACAGTTGTTGCCCGCAGAAGAGGGAACTACACAAACCTGAATAGACCTCCACGTAGCAATCGATGATAACCAAGGAAGTGAGACATTTGACGAGCATTCTATTGAGACTGGCTCCCACGAGTATGAGTGGAGATCCCTTCATGACTCTGAACCGTTGATCCCAGATTATTCCCCTCGGTCAGACACTATCATAAATCTAGAAGACTTATTTGGCCAACTGACCATTACCGAACAACCCTGCATAGACAAGCATGTCATTTATCAAACCTCAAGTGGTGCATCCACATCACATTCTAGTTTTGTAGGAACCATATCTGTAGTCCCTTTCATTCAACCAGAGCCAAACAACCGTGAAAGTATCTATCTTGTACACCCTAAGCTCATAGAGTGGGATCAACAAGGACCACCTGATTTAGATGTCTTCGAGAATGATGAGGCTATTGCTCATTTCATAGGACTTAGGGAAGGCATTCCATCAAGAGACCACAAGGAAGGCTTCTCCTTTAACCTCGAAAAAGTGGCATATTTCGGGGAGGAAGCTCCTCTTTCTTGTCCACAAAAGAAAAAAGAACAAAAGACTGATAAAAAGCTAAAACAAGACGTATCTTCTAGCGAAAACCTCACTAAGGCTAGAAGATGGAAAGAAGGAACTCCTCCCCTTGACAGAGGAAAATTCAGCATTACTTGCAAAAGAAACAAAGGAAGTCAACTTGGGAGATGACAAGAACCCAAAGAACATATACTTGGAAAAATCACTCACCCCAAAGGAAAGAGAATAGTTCATCAGTTTCTTCAAGGCAAGGATGATCAATTTCGCATGGTCCTACTCAAATATGCTAGGGTTGGATCTAGATTTAGTACTACACCATCTCCCATTGCTACCCAATTCCAAACCTGTCAAATAGAAGCTGAGAAAGATGCATCCCCATGTTGCATTGCAAGTCAAAACAGAGTTGAAAAAGCTCCTGGATGCTAAATTCATAAGACCTATACCATACATGGATTGGATATCTAACTTGGTACCAGTTACAAAGCATAGTGGTCAGATACGGATTTGCACAGACTTCAGGGATCTCAACATAGCTTGTCCCAAAGATGACCTTCCTTTACCCAACATCGATATGATAGTAGATCTAACTACGGGACATCAAATGCTATCACTTGTGGATGGCTTTTCAGGGTACAATCAAATAAGGATCGCACCAGAGGACCAACACAAAATAGCTTTCACATGTCCTTGGGGGACTTATTGTTGGAATGTCATGCCATTTTGTCTAAAGAATGTTGGAGTGACATATCAAAGGGCTATGACAACTATATTTCATGATCTCATCCACAAAACAATGGAAGACTATGTGGATGACATACTAGCCAAGTCAATACTTCGAAAGGATCATCTACAAGTTTTGGGGCTAATCTTTGACAGAATGCAAGAATTCAAGGTCCGTCTAAACCCAAATAAATGTGCATTCGGTGTCACAGCAGGAAAGTTACTGGGGTTCATAGTGTCACATAGAGGAATCAAAGTAGACCCAGCGAAAGTCAAAGCAATATTGGACATGCCTCCACCATCGAACCTAAGACAACTAAGAGGGTTACAAGGAAGGCTCCAATCAATTAGGTGCTTTGTAACTCATCTAGAAGACAAGTGCCACCCATTCCAACATCTATTGCACAAAGACATCAAATTCATATGGACAGAGCAATGCGAATAGGCATTTCAAATATTCAAGGACTACCTTCTCAAGTCTCCTATATTGGTACCACCAGTCCAAGGTAGACCATTGCTTTTATATATCTCAGTGATAGAGTCAGTGTTAGGTGTACTCTCGGCACAACATGATGATGCAGGTAAAGAGAGGGATATCTACTATCTAAGCAAGACATTGGTTGGATACGAGCTAAACTATACACCAATTGAAAAGTCATGTCTTGCAGTTGTCTTCGCTTCCCAGAAGCTGAGACATTATATGTTGAGTCACGAAACAAAGTTGATCGCCCATATTGATCCTTTAAAGTACCTCTTAAGCAAAGCAGCACTCACCAGACGACTAGCGAAGTGGGTAATGATCTTAAGTGAGTTTGACACTGAGTACGTAGACAGAAAGGCCATCAAAGGACAAGTGATCACAGATCAACTAGCAGAGGTACCCATTCAGGACCATCAACCTATTATTTCAGACTTTCCTGATGAATCTATCATGACACGACAACTGGCGATCGAAGTATGGCAACTTTATTTTGATGGATAATGTACGAACCATGGTGCGGGGGCAGGGATAGTGCTTATCACTCCAGATAATAATACAATTCCAAATTCTTTCAGACTCAACTTCCCGTGCACCAACAACATAGCAAAATATGTAGCACTGGTCATTGGTCTAAAGATAGCAATTCAATGGAGAATCAAAAACCTAAAGGTCTTTGGAGACTTGTAGTTGATCATTAGTCAAGTCAACAATGATTATACGAACAAAGATGAGAAACTCATACCATACAAAGCACAGATGGAAAGACTACGTAGCAAGTCCCACGAGCACGGAATAAAGCTGTAGATGCAATGGCTACCATAGCATCACTGATTGATACGTCAGGAAACGAAACAAGATTCTAGTTTCTAGTAGAGCAGCTCTTGGTGCCATCACACCAAGTATCTATCACAGAATCAACATGTGTCCTTGTTGGTCCTAAATCCCCATGGTACCAAGATGTCTATAACTATCTCCAAAACAATGTCTTACCTCCCAACTTGTCTAGGAACCAGAGAAAGTCCCTCATTCGCCAAGCCTCTAGGTATACCATCCTCTCAACTACTTTATACAGATGAAGTCTAGATCGAAAACTATTACGATGTCTCACTTCCATGGAATCCCAGAAAGCTTTGTAAGAGGTACCTGAAGGAATTTGTGGAACCCACAGAGGTGGCAACAGCTTAGCTCAGAAGATCATCCACATGGGATACTATTGGCCCACAATAGACACAGATCCACACAAACATGTTCAAAGGTGTAGATAGTGTCAGATTCATGGAGACCTCATCCATGCACCAGCCCAGGAACTAAATCCTATCACATCACCATTGCCATTTTCTATGTGGGGATTTGACCTAGTGGGAAAAATAACACCTTCTTCAGCAAATGGACACAAATACATCATAGCAGCAACCGAGTATTTCACTAAGTGGGTGGAAGCAATTCCCCTCACTTACATCACTGGAAAGAAAATAGCAATGTTCATACTAAACCGCATTATTTGTAGACACGGGATCCCTAAAACAATCCTGACAGATCATGGTACACCTTTCTAGAATAAGGATGTTGAAGAGCTATGCGAACAGTTACATATCAAACAAGGGTTCTCTTCTTTTTATTATCCTCAAGGGAATGGCCAAGTTGAAGCTACAAACAAGACAATCTTGAAAATCCTGAAGAAAACAGTGAACAAATCAGGGAGAGACTGGCATTTACAGCTTAGTCCCGCATTATGGGCATACAGAACTAGTGTGAGAACACCAATAGGAGCCACTCCTTTCTCCCTAGTTTATGGATCAGAGGTGGTACTACCCCTCGAAGTGGAAACCCCATCACTAAGGATATCATTGAAGAACCTAATCACAGATGAAGACTACAGAGTAGCAAGGCTCAGTGAACTAGAGTTACTAGATGAAAGAAGACAACGTGCCTTCAATCACTTACAAGGCTACCAAAATCGCCTTAGAAGGAACTATCATAAGAAGGTGAAGCCATGAACATTTGAGGTAGGATACCTTGTCCTCATGGAAAATCAAAAGAATCAAGCAGAGTGAGTCAAACCGAGAAAGTTTGAACCTAACTGGCTAGGACCATTTGTCATTGTCAGCTCTACTCAAAGTGGGGCATTCATACTAGCAACACTAGAAGGAGATTAGCTCCCCGGCTACATCAACAACATGCACCTCAAGAGGTTCTACCCTTGAGGTATCTATGGTTAAGGCACCTATCTACATATCCAGAAAATACCAAAAAAATCAGAAAATACAAAATGTTACCTTGGTGAAAACCTGGCAAACAGGCACTTTGGCGACAACAAAAAAAATTAGAAAATACAAAATGTTACCTTGGTGAAAACCTGGTAATCAAGTGCCTTGGTGACAACAAAAAAATCAAAATAAGCAAAAAATTAAAAAGAAACAAAATTGTTCTCTCAGTGAAAACCTGACAAACAGGTGCTATTGAGTAGGTACCTTGGTGAAAATTTGGCAAACATGCGCCAAGTGTTCAAATCCAGCTTCACCATCAATGAACTCCAAGAGCTTGAGCACACTTCAATAGCAAGACTAACTACCCAAGCTATATCTAGAAGCACAATCCCCTCTGAGCACCAAGCACTTACCCATGGTTAATACTGGTCCACCAGACTAGGGGGCGATTCTAAATGTCCTGAAAAAATCCAAAAAAATTGGAAAACTCATCAAAAATCCTAAAAAGATCAAATATCAAGAGAAAATTAATCTTCATAAAAAATGTTCAAAAAAATAAAACCAACTTAGTTATCAAGAGAGCAAAGGGCGATCATGCCCAGTCAATCAATGTCACACTCATGAGCTTTGCGAATCAACATTGGACCCATCTGACACAGCTTGATCAGCTACCAAAATGATCGAATCAATCTATCAATTGTCACAATCATGAGCTTTGCGAATCAGCATTGGGCCCATCTGACATAGCTTGATCAGCTGCCAAAACAATCAAATCAATCTCTCAACTATCATAATCATGAGCTTTGCGACCAGCATTGGGCCCATCTGACACAGCTTGATTAGCTCCCAGCACGATCAAAGTAATCAATCAATCAAATCATATCAATCATCTTACACAGTGATGGATACACTCAAACCAGACAGGTCAGTCTTATATGAGTAATCTATTACTGAAACCAAACACACTCAAGCAATCAAGCAAATCAAGCCTATCGAAAGAGTCAAGCCAATCAAGGGGATCCAACTGCATCAAGGAACCATCCAATAATGTTGACTAGGTCAGTCAAGTCGGTCAAATGTCAGTCTATATTTCACGGTTATGTTCTTACGCTACTCCAGGATCCACCATGTGAGGAGAGTAGCTATGATAGATCATGACTAATTTTCTTTGATTGTTGTCTATTGAATGTTCACTTTGATGACAGAGCCATGATGATTTAGGATAAATGCTGTAGGCACTGTCACTTATCTGGTAGTCGCGCAGTTCCACGATCTGAGCTTAACCCTGGGAAAGAATTGGACATTCCTTCTCTTTTATTTTTGCTTGTTTGGTTTATAGAATCAAGATCTTGTAGCACTATACAGATGGACTCTGATTTGCTTTGGAGTTCTATATTGGTTTCTATGGTCTTTTCCTTTATGTTGCAAACAAGAGCTCCTGATGCTATCCAGATGGACTCTAGGGGCATGGGAGTTCTATCTTGCTTGCTTGGCTTTCCCTTTCAAAAATTAAAAGCTCATAATGTTATCCAGATGGACTTTGGGTGCATAGGAGTTCTATCTTGGTTTCTTTGTTTTAGTTTAATTCAAAGGACAAGCGGTATCCAGATGGTCAATATCTGGGTGCTTTTGGCTCTCTTTCATTTCAAACAGGGAATATAGTTGAACCCAGATGGTCAATATTTGGGTGCACTATGGGTCTCTTTCTATTTCAATCTCCCTACTCCTTCTTCTATCAAGAGGTCGTGGTGGTATCCAGGTGGTATGTGATCTGGATCATTCGACGCTCTTTAGAATTTCAGAAAATACAAAAAAAAAAAAGATGCAATGATGACAAATATTGGAAACAGGGGCAGTGACTTGGGATATTCATCCTTTTTATCAGATCATATCTATCCAAAAATACAAAAAGAACATCCTTTCTATCATTCCATTCTATTAGATCAATCTCAGAGCACATCTATCCAAACTAACTTCTTTCTAACTAACACATGCATTACTCAAATATTTTGTGCATAGTAGATTACATACATTCCATTAAGTACATCAGAAAATGATAAAAACATGGTAGTTGCATACATGATAAATCATAAAATCATATGCATCCATAAGCATCTCATATAAACATGCATTTCATTTCCACCAACCTGCCTGAACATGTCAGTATCATAGGAAAAGTAAATCATCCATATACGAGTCTGCATAATAGAATCATATTGCATATACATCTCATCATCTAAACCACCAAATCATGTAGAATCATACATATAGAAAAGTAAACCATTGCAAAACATATCAAAAACACTAGCTGCATCTCATATAAATCAAACTATCTGAGTACAATGAACAATTGCAAGTCTGATCAAAGAAGGTAATCAACATATATATCAATAAATATCAGTCTGTCGGGATATAAAAATGGTACTACTCAGAGTATATACAATGAAAACACTACAAAAATGGTACATATACATCAAAAGGGTCAACATGAGCTACCCCCACCCTCTCCAAGAGGTGGACGAGGGGGTGGCATGTCAGAATATGTCCTCTGGGAGGAACCAGGAGCTCCAACACCACTGCTCTATGATCGCTGGGTCCTGCTAGATCTCTGGGAAGCTGTGTAGCTGGGCACCCTCTGTGTTGCAGGAACTGCGCCCTCATAATGACGCCTCCAATAATCAATCTCTCTCTAAGCATCACGCCCAGATTTGTAGTACCTGTCAAGAACCTCACGGTGCGAGACATCCTGTACACTATCAATAAAAGAGTGAACCTCAGCTTGAGCCTGTCGCTCCCTAGACTCAGTTGTTGTAACCTGGGCCCCCAAGGCAGTAGCACATGCATCAGATAAGGAAAGCCTAGCCTGAGGGTCCAGTACCTACTGAGTGAGGCTCTCCAACTCTAAGGGATCATCATTCATGCCACCCATAGCCACGTCCATGTCTCCCTCCTCTGCCCTGTCTCCCAAACCCTCCCCTCCTCTCCTCCTAATAACCCAGAAATCATCATCACTCTCTGAGCTCTCCCCTGTGTTGTTGCCAATGCTGCCACTATCACTAGAGGAACCAGTCTCTGCACTCTACTCATCTAGAGCCTCCACATCTATATCACTAATCTCAATATCGACGTCCTCAATAACCACTCTCTCCTCCTCTCTAGGAGCCAAAACAATAGTTGTCCACCTACGTACTCTCCACACCAACTGGGGTGCCTCCTCCTCCATGGCCTCTTCATCCTCCAAAATAGTGCCCAACCCAACTCGAGGAGCCCTAGTCTAACCCCCACTCAGGCCACCTCTAGTCCTAACCCCGCCACCAGCACCCCCAGGACTAGGATCATCACCTCCATCATCTCCCCTACCCCATCCACCATCTCTCCCACCATCCCTCCCTCCCCTGCCACCATCTCTCCCACCATCCCTACCTCCCTTTCCACCACCCCTCCCTCCATCATGACCTCCCCTACCACGTCGTACCCATCAGGCCCTCCTCGTAAGAGTCCTAGCAACAAGATGAGACACATCTGCAAGTGTGACTAGCCAATGCTGCAACCAATGGGCATCATACTAGGGTGTAGTGCCTGCAAAAGACAAATTCAAATATCAGTACCAGCACATATAAGGACATAAGTATAAAGAAGAGATATGAGCAAGTATCAGAGAGCAGAAAGGAAGTACATAAGCAATCAGAAACAAGACAAACCTGCGTCTACAGTAGCAGAGCGCCAGGTCCATGCCACAGGAAGTAAGCCTAAAAACTCAGTACGGGCAGCATCAAGTGATATTACACCACCCCATACAGCAGAGTCCCTCAACCTTTGAGCAAAGTATGCATAAGAATCAAAAACATCCTACTACTCTCCGAACAGGTGCAACACCCTGTCGGTGTTGTGAAAGTCTATCATATGAATATGTTTGGTAACTCATTCAATCAAGTATCTCTGCTAATGACAGAATGGGAGATGGATGTCCTCTCCATCCCAGACTGGACAATCTCTATACGGCCTCAAAATAAATAAGGAATCATATCTAACTACTGCTGCCAGTATTTCAAGTGACCCATATGCATCTGAATAATGGCTCCATCATATATGAAGACATACGGCCTATCGGCTGGAAGAGAGCAGGCACCAACAGGACGACATATGACAATATGCTCCCATGCCCATATATGCAGAAGGGTCGCACCGCAGCCGAGCGACTTACCATCAAGGTAAGCCGCATAAAATATATGAAAATGCATGTGGGCCAACATGCATGGACCCCATGCGAATACAGTGCGATCCCTAACCATTCTCTGTAATACAATACCGAAGCTGACAAAAAACCTACGCTATCGACAATCAGGGCATAAAATGCCACATATCAAATTGCCCAATAAAGTGGACAATCTGTCAAGGCCCAACCCGAATCTGGAACACAGAATATCATAATCACCAGCAAGCCCAAGCTAATCCCAGGGCAATCCAGAAAGCTCAATCAATGAAACAACACCGGTGCGGGTGGAATACTCCACAAGCTCGCCCTAGATAGGGAGTTAGAGGATGCAATACACATCCTCCAAAGTGACAGTACACTCACCGGTCGGTAACCAGAAAGTGCAAGTCTCAAAATGCCACCGCTCTACAAGAGCGGAGATCAGACCCCTATTGGTCGTGATCTTGGGCATATAGCAAAGCCAGTACAAACCAAGATCTCAAATAACTGACCTCTCATCCTCTATCAGCTGGAATCTGTATACAAGGCCCGCCGACCTAGACTCTCAACAGCGCAAAATCTGCCCAGTGAACTGCACACAGAAATAAATCAGAAAAATATCAGTTTCAGTCATTAAGGAAAGTAATAGAAGTAAGAAAAAGTAGATATCAGACAAGGACAACAGGCAAACAGTGCTAAAAATTTGATTGCGATAATAAAGCAACACAACTGCGATGCTTTTAGGTGATTGTGGAACACAAATAGCAAGTGTGGGTTACAAACTTCAATTGCGGCATTCAACATACACAAGTGCGACACACTTATCAATTGTGGTATCTAACCAACAATTGCAACATTTAAACCGCAACCGATTGCGCCACACATTACAATTTTCTAAAAAAGTACAATTTTTAAAAGCAATAAATGAATGCATTAATGACACACAAAGTGATAAAACTTGTCAGACGTCCAGAGCCAGCTGGTCTACGGTAGGTCCGGACTCGGTATGTGAGTGATGCTAGGAAGGCCAGCCATCGCTAGAAAATAGGAGAAAAGAAGGTAGAAAACACAAAGCAAACTCACCAAGATAACAGAGCTCCAAGATCGCAATGTGGCGAATGAATGGCTCTTTTGGCTATTTATAGGGGTTTTGAAAAACCCTAATTTCACTAGGAGCTCTGAAATTTCTTCCCAGTCCCCGGAAACTTCGACAGTCAATAATAGGGGCATATTAAAGCATTTTTCAAATCCGTCAGCTACCCAGTTTCAAAAATTGTAGTTTCAACAAATCAACGCTCATGTTACGACTTTTCGCTCAAATTTGTTGAGGGGGCATAAATACACCTACTACTGCTAGGGCAAGCTGGGGCAAAATTAGAGAATCTTTGAGACACTGTGACAAGTCACATCGTATCAAAGAGGGGCAAATGTAGACACCCAAAAATGGACAGGCTTGCGACTTTACATTAAAAACACTAATTTTCATCTATTAATTAATAGTTTTTTAATCATTAATTAATCATCTATTTTCCTCTAAATTCATTCCCCAAATCATCTAATCAAATTCCCATAATTAATTAAATAATTAATTTTATTTAATTAATTAACCTTAATTGATTAATTACCATTAATTAATTAACCTTAATTGATTAATTACCATTAATTAATTAATTAAACTCAATTTCCTATAGTTTAAATTTAAATATTTAAACTTACTAATTAAATTATTCCAATTAAATTAATTTAATTTCATTCAATAAAGCAATTCTAAATCAAAAAGAATTCAATTATCTCACATGTTGAAAACTTTAATTAAATAAATGAATT